>VSMD01000117.1:0-20314 GCA_008750895.1 Mirza zaza
ACATTTTATGAAGCAAACATAACCCTGATACCAAAGCCAGGAAAGGATGCAACAAAAAGAGAAACTACAGACGAATATCCCTTTTGAATATAGATGCAAAAATTCTCAACAAAATTCTAGCCAATCAAATCTAGGTGCTTGTCAAGAAAATAATCCATCACAACCAAGTGGGCTTCATCCCAGGGATGCAGGGATGGTTCAACATACACAAATCTATAAATATAATTTACCATATCAACAGAAGCAAAAATAAAGACCATGTGATCCTCTCAGTAGACGCAGAAAAAGCATTTGACAAAATTCAACACCCTTTTATGATAAGAATGCTCAACAAAATAGGAATAGATGGGGCCTACCTAAAAATGATACAAGCCATATATGACAAACCCACAGCCAACATCATGCAAAATGGGGAAAAATTGAAAGCATTCCTACTTAGAACTGGAACAAGACAAGCTTGCCCACTATCTCCACTTCTACTCAACATAGTGCTAGAAGTCCTTGCTACAGCAATCAGACAAGAGAGCAGAATTAAGGGCATCCAAATGGGAGCATAAGATATCAAACTACCACTCTTTGCTGATGACATGATATTATACATAGAAAACCCCAAGGACTCAACCAAGAGACTCCTTGATCTGATAAATGAATTTGGTAAAGTCTCAGGATACAAAATCAACACACAGAAATCAGAGACATTCATGTACGCCAACAACAGTACAAGTGAGAACAAAATCAAAGACTCAATTCCCTTCAAAATAGCAACAAAGAAAATAAGGTACCTTGGAATATATTTAACCAAGGAGGTAAAAGACCTCTACAGGGACAACTATGAAACACTGAAGAAAGAAATAGCAGAGGATGTAAATAGGTGGAAGAATATACCATGCTCATGGGGCAGCAGAATCAACATTGTTAAAATGTCTATGCTACCCAAAGTGACCTACAGAGTCAATGCAATCCCTATTAAAATACCATCATGGGGGGGAGGGGAAACATGGCAGAGTAGGGGTGCCCTCCAGGCTCTCTGCTCCCAGAGCGAAAAGTGAAGAAAGCGGATAGCCACACGTGAGTAATCTGCACTTCCACAGGACCAGCTTCGCAAGCCTGCAGACATCCACCAGGAAATGGAGGGATAAGACCATTTACAGCCTAAAGCAAAGGTGAATCGATTATTCTTCCGTAAAAATCGGGGATTCGGAGGCACACAACAGGGAGGGAGCGAGGCGCGGTTTAAGCCGCTGCCGGCTGGCAGTGGCGCCAGCCCTACCTGGTGCTGAGCAACACCCCCTCCTACACTGAGCTCCACTTCCACGTAGGCCGGGAGGTACCTGAAGTTGGTGAGAAGTGGCAGCGAGGGACAAAGCCATGTGGAGAGGAGACTAGAGCAGGGAACACTCTGAGTTCTCCAGAGCACACAGCAGCGGCAGTATAAGGAGGGGGAGGGTCTGAGCCCAGCAACCCCTCTCCGCGCAGCAGGAACCAGAGCCCACTCGGGCATCTCCCTGCAGAACACTCCCAGGTCAAGGTTAAGCGGAGTTTACACAGAAGGAGGCTTTGACTTTGGATATAGAGGAGGTTTGGGACAGCACTGAGAGGTTAGAGTGCGCTAAATTAGACTCCTTGATCCATTAGGACCCCCCTCCCTCTGCCCCTCCGGCACCGCTCCGCTTCCGCATTCCTGCGCTGACTTGGCATCCCAGCGCTGACCTGGGCTCCAGGTTTGGAGGGGAGGCGCAGAGAGAGCGCTGGTACGCGCCCCTGCTCCACCAATTTGATATTGGACCGTTACTTGCTGCACAAGTGGCACTGACTCTGTGCTCAAAGAGTGGACCCTGCCTGGACGGAGCAGTACTACAGGAGAGATTGCCCTTGGTAGATTTAAAGCAGAGAAACATTGTCTTCTACACTCTCCTATGACACGGAGCCCCGCCCTGGACTCCAAAGTCTCTGTCCCAGCCTTGGGGGCGGAGCTGAGATAGAAACTGTTCTCATTCCTGCCGCATATCTCCACCGGTGTAATTAAGGAACCAGAAGACAGGGACTGGTGGGTCCCAGTGCCTGCCTGCCTGCTCCTGGTCGGTCTCCCCCTACACAGGTCTCCCGCGCTCTGTGTCCAGAGTGCGGATCTCGCCTGGACAGAGCCGAGCCACGTAGGAGACTGCCTTTAGTGGTTATTAGGCAGAGATATTTTACAACCCCCACATCCGGGGATTTGGGGCTAGGCCTGTGGCTCCAAAGTTTATATCCTCGCCTTGGGGGCAGAGCCGAGATAGAAACTGTTCCTGTTCCTGCCGCTTATCTCCACCTGTGGAATTAAAGAGACAGAAGACGGGGCTTGTGGCTGAGCCTTTGGCTCCAAAGTCTCTGTCCCAGCCTTGGGGGCGGAGCTGAGGTAGGAACTGTTCCCATTCCTGCCACTTATCTCTATCTGTGTAATTAGGGAGTCAGAAGACAGGGACTGGTGGGTCCCAGTGCCTGCCTGCCCGCTCCTGGTCGGTCTCCCCCTACACAGGTCTCCCGCGCTCTGTGTCCAGAGTACGGATCTCGCCTGGACAGAGCTGAGACATGTAGGAGACTGCCTTTAGTGGTTATTAGGCAGAGATATTTTACAACCCCCACATCCGGGGATTTGGGGCTAGGCCTGTGGCCCCAAAGTTTGTATCCCCGCCTTGGGGACAGAGCCGAGATAGAAACTGTTCCTGTTCCTGCCGCTTATCTCCACCTGTGGAATTAAAGAGACAGAAGACGGGACTTGTGGCTGAGCCTTTGGCCCCAAAGTCTCTGTCCCTGCCTTGGGGGCGGAGCTGAGGTAGGAACTGTTCCCATTCCTGCCGCTTATCTCCACCTGTGTAATTAAGAAGTCAGAAGACAGGGATTGGTGGGTCCCATTGCCTGCCTGCCCGCTTCTGGTCAGTCTCTTCTTACATAGGTCTCCCGGGCTCGGTGTCCAAGCCCTGGAGTTTGACTGGGCAGGGCTGAGCCTCGTAGGAGGCTGCCCTTGGTGGATATAAGACAGAGAGATTTTACGACCTGCACACTCTGGTGACTGGGAGCTGGGCCTTTGGCTCCAAAGATTCTAGCCCCGCCTTGGGGGTGGAGCTGAGATAGGAACTGTTCCAGTTCCTGCCATCTATCTCCACCTGTGTAATTAAGGAGGCAGAAGATGGGAGGCCGCCGGAGCAGCCCGGAGACCAGCGGGAAGGGTAGGTGATTCGGCTGTTTCCCCTCTACTTTATCTCGGACTGCTGACGGGCTCCCCAGCGGGTAGAGAGACCTGCAGACACCAGCCCAGCGACGGCCACCGCAAGTGAGCAACACCACCTACCGGCTCAGAAACTAAACAAGACGTGTGAATACGCAAACGAAAACCTAAAGGAAAGAAACAACAACTGAGAGACATGGGAAGAAATCAGCGAAGGAACTCCGGAAATATGAAGAAACAAACGGAAAACACACCCCCAAAGAGGACCACCAGCCCCTTAGAAACAGACAACAACCAAAACATGGCAACCAAAATGACAGAAGAGGAATTTCGTATGTGGATCATAAGAACATTCACTGACCTGCAAGAACAACTCAATAACCAACATAAGAAAACCACAAAAAGCCTCCAGGATATGGAACAAAGGTTCACTAAAGAAATCGACACAGTGAAGAAAACTTTAACTGAAGCCCTGGAGATGAAGAATCAACTCAGGGAACTACAAAATACAGTGGAAAGTCTCAGGAACAGGGTAGATCAAACAGAAGAGAGAATCTCAGAGATCGAAGATAACACCTTCCAATTAAATAAATCAGTCACAGAGATAGAGCAGAGATACAAGAGAAAAGAGCAAAGCCTACAAGAGCTGTGGGACTATGTGAAGAAACCTAATGTGAGGGTCATAGGGTTACCAGAAGGGGAAGAAGACATCACTCAAGGGTTGGACAAGCTTTTTGAAGATATAATAGAGGAAAATTTCCCAAGCCTTACTCAAAATCTCGATATACAAGTTCAAGAAGCTCAGAGGACCCCTGGGAGATTCAATGCAAACAGAAAGACATCACGACATGCAGTCATCAGACTGACCAAAATATCAACTAAAGAGACCCTTCTAAGAGCTGTAAGACGAAAGCAGCAAGTAACTTACAAGGGAAAGCCAATTCGAATAACATCAGACTTCTCTACTGAGACTTTACAAGCAAGGAGAGACTGGGGCCCCATTCTCACTCTTCTGAAACAAAACAATGCCCAGCCTAGAATCTTATTCCCTGCAAAACTAAGCTTCATATATGAAGGAGAAATAAAGACATTCCCAGACAAGCAAAGACTCAGAGAATTCACCAAGACAAGACCAGCCCTACAAGGAGTACTCAAAACAGTGTTACACATGGAACACCATAATAAAAACTCACGAATATAAAAACAACCAAAACTCAAAGATTAAAGGCCAGATATTACAATTGCTCAAGAGAGAAATCAAAGCAACAACATCCAACCCAACAGAACGAACAGTAATCTACCTCACCTATCAGTTTTCTCAATAAATGTGAATGGCTTAAACTCTCCACTCAAGAGACATAGGCTGGCTGAATGGATAAGAAAATACAGGCCAAATATATGCTGTCTTCAGGAAACACATCTAACCTGCAAGGATGCGTATAGACTAAAAGTAAAAGGGTGGATATCAGTATTCCAAGCAAGTGGAAGCCAAAAGAAGGCTGGCGTGGCAGTTCTAATTTCAGACGATTTAGTTTTTAAACCAACAAAAGTAGTGAAAGACAAAGAGGGTCATTATATAATGGTGAAGGGCACAGTTCAACAAGAAGAGATTACAATTTTAAATATATATGCACCCAACTTAGGTGCACCAAGATTCATAAAGCAAATCTTACTGGATCTAAACAAACTAATTAATAGCAATACCATAATAACTGCAGAATTCAACACCCCACTGACAGCACGAGACAGATCCTCCAAACAGAAAATTAACAAAGAAATAATGGACTTAAACAAAACTCTAGAACAGTGGGTCTGACTGACATATACAGGACATTCTACCCACGATCCACTGAATATATGTTCTTCTCATCAGTTCACGGGACATTCTCTAAGATTGACCATATTCTAGGACACAAAGTAAACCTCAAGAAATTTAAAAATATAGAAATCATACCATGTATCTTCTCAGATCACAGTGGAATAAAAGTAGAAATAAACCATAACAGAAATCACATTTCTACACAAAAACGTGGAAATTAAACAACCTCCTACTAAATGATTACTTCATAAATGAAGAAATCAAGATGGAAATAAAAAAATTCTATGAACACAATGACAATGGAGAGCCAAGTTATCAAATCCTCTGGGACACAGCTAAAGCAGTTCTGAGAGGAAAATTTATCTCCATAAATGCCTATAACCAAAAATCAAAAAGATCACAAATAGACAATCTAATGAAACAACTCAAAGAGCTGGAAAAAGAAGAACAGACCAGCCCCAAACCCAGCAGAAGGAGTGAAATCAACAAGATCAAATCAAAACTAAACAAAATTGAAAACAGGGAAGCTATTCAGGAGATTAATAAAACAAAAAGTTGGTTCTTTGAAAAAATAAACAAAATAGACACGCCACTGGCTAAGCTAACGAAATGCAAAAAAGAGAAATCTCTAATAAGCTCCATCAGGAACAAAAAAGGAAATATCACAACTGATCCCAAAGAGATACAAGATATAATTTATGAGTACTATAAAAATCTTTATGCACACAAACTGGAAAATGTGGAGGAAATGGACAAATTTCTAGAAACACACAGCCTCCCTAGGCTCAACCAGGAAGAAATACATTCCCTGAACAGACCAATCTCAACAGCTGAAATAGAAACAGCAATTAAAAATCTCCCTAAAAAGAAAAGTCCCAGTCCAGGTGGCTTCACACCCGAATTTTACCACACTTACAAAGAAGAACTAGTACCTATCTTGCAGAAACTATTCCACAACATCGAGAAGAACGGAAACCTCCCTGACACCTTTCATGAAGCGAATATTACTCTGATACCAAAACCAGGAAAGGATGCAACAAAAAAAGAAAACTACAGACCAATATCCCTAATGAATATAGATGCAAAGATTTTCAACAAAATGTTAGCTAACCGAATCCAGACGCTTATCAAAAAAATAATCCATCATGACCAAGTGGGTTTCATCCCAGGGATGCAGGGATGGTTCAACATACGTAAATCTATAAATGCAATTCACCACATAAACAGAAGCAAAAACAAAGACCATATGATTCTTTCAATAGATGCAGAAAAAGCTTTTGACAAAATTCAACATCCTTTGATGATACAAACACTCAATAAAATAGGCATAGAAGGGACATACCTAAAAATGATACAAGCCATATATGACAGACCCATAGCCAACATCATACTGAATGGGGAAAAACTGAAAGCATTCCCCCTTAGAACTGGAACCAGACAAGGCTGCCCACTATCTCCACTTCTATTCAACATAGTGCTGGAAGTCCTGGCTATAGCAATCAGACAGGAAAATGGAATTAAAGGTATCCAAATAGGGGCAGAAGAGATCAAACTTTCACTCTTTGCTGAGGATATGATATTATATTTAAAAAATCCTAAAGATTAAACCAAGAAACTCCTGGAACTGATAAATGAATTTAGTAAAGTCTCAGGATACAAAATCAATACACAGAAATCAGAGGCGTTCATATCCGCCAACAACAATCTAATTGAGAACCAAATCAAAGACCCAATTCCCTTCACAATAGCAACAAAGAAATTAAAGTACCTAGGAATATACTTAACCAAGGAGGTAAAAGACCTCTACAGGGAGAACTATGAAACACTAAGGAAGGAAATAGCAGAGGATGCAAACACATGGAAATCCATTCCATGCTCATGGATCGGCAGACTCAACATCATTAAGATGTCTATACTACCCAAACTGATCTACAGATTCAATGCAATACCTATTAAAATCCCATCAGTAGTCTTCACAGATATAGAAAAAATAATTTTACGCTTCGTATGGAACCAAAGAAGACCCCGAATATCAAAAGCAATTGTAGGCAACAGAAACAAAATGGGAGGCATTAATATGCCAGATGTTAAACTATACTACAAAGCTGTAGTAATTAAATCAATCTGGTATTGGCATAAAAATACGAATATTGACCAATGAAACAGAACTGAGAATCCTGATATAAAACCATCTTCATATAGCCATCTAATCTTTGACAAAGCAGACAAAAACATATGCTGGGGAAAAGAATCCCTGTTCAATAAATGGTGCTGGGAAAACTGGATAGCCACTTGTAGAATGCTAAAGCAGGACCCACACCTTTCACCTCTCACAAAAATCAACTCATGCTGGATAACAGACTTAAACCTAAGGTACCAAACAATTAGAATTCTAGAGGAAAGTGTTGGAAACACTCTCCTAGGCATCGGCCTAGGCAAAGAGTTTATGAAGAAGTCCCCAAAGGCAATCATAGCAGCAACAAAAATATATAAATGGGACATGATCAAACTAAAAAGCTTCTGTACAGCCAAAGAAACAGTCATGAGAGTAAACAGACAACCTACAGAGTGGGAGAAAATTTTTGCATCCTACGCATTCGATAAGGGGTTGATAACTAGAATATACTTAGAACTCACGAAAATCAGCAAAAAAAATCAAATAACCCTATTAAAAAGTGGGCAAGGGACTTGAACAGAAACTTTTCTAAAGAAGACAGAAGAATGGCCAACAAACATATGAAAAAAGGCTCAACATCTCTAATCATCAGAGAAATGCAAATCAAAACCACAATGAGATATCACTTAACTCCAGTGAGAATGGCCTTTATCAAAAAGACCCCAAACAACAAATGCTGGCGTGGATGCGGAGAGAGAGGAACACTCCTACACTGCTGGTGGGACTGCAAACTAGTTCAACCTCTGTGGAAAGCAATTTGGAGATACCTTAAAGTGATACAAGTGAATCTACCATTTGACCCAACAATCCCATTACTGGGCATCTACCCAAAAGATCCAAAGACACTCTACAAGAAAGACACCTGCACTCGAATGTTTACAGCAGCACAATTCATAATCGCAAGGCTGTGGAAGCAGCCCAAGGGCCCATCAATCCAAAAATGGATTAATAAAATGTGGTATATGTATACCATGGAGTACTATTCAGCTCTAAGTAATAATGGTGATATAGCACATCTTATATTTTCCTGGTTAGAGCTGGAACCCATATTACTAAGCGAAGTATCCCAAGAATGGAAAAACAAGAACCATATATACTCACCAGCAAACTGGTATTAAATGAGCAGCACCTAAGTGGACACATAGGTACTACAGTAATAGGGTATTGGGCAGGGGGAGGGGGGAGCGGGTGGGTATACACATAAATAATGAGTGAGAAGTACACCGTCTGGGGGATGGTCATGTTGGAGACTCAGACATGTGGGGGGAGGGGGGAAAGGGCATTTATTGAAACCTTAAAATCTGTATCCCCATCATATGCCGAAAAAAAAAAAAATAAAGAAATAAAAAAGTGGTAAAATGCAAACTAATCATCAGATAATGAAAGACTTATAATATAACCTATAAAAAATAAAAAATAAAAAATAAAATAAAATACCATCATCATTTTTCACAGATATAGAAAAAATAGTTTTATGCTTTGTGTGGAACCAGAGAAGACCCTGTATAGCAAAATCAATCGTAGGCAATAAAAACAAAATAGGAGGTAACAATTTACCAGATTTCAAGCCATCCTATAAGGCTATAGTAATTAAAACAGCATTTTTACTGGGACAAGAACAGGGACATTGCCCAGTGGAACAGAACAGAGAACCCAGACATAAAACCAGCCTCATATGGCCAGCTAATCTTCGAGAAAGCAGACAAAAACATACACTGGGGAAAAGAATCCTTATTCAATAAATGGTGCTGGGAAAACTGGATAGCCACATGCAGAAGACTGAAACAGGACCCACATCTTTCACCTCTCACAAAAATCAACTCAAGTTGAGTAACAGAATTGAACATTAAGTGTGAAACTATTAGAGTTCTGGAGGAAAATGTTGTAAATACTCTTCTAGACATTGGCCTAGGCAAAGAATTTATGAAGAAGACCCCAAAGGCAATCACAGCAGCAACAAAAATAAACAAATGGGACCTGATCAAATTAAAAATCTTCTGCACAGCCATAGAAACTGTCAAGAGAGCAAACAGACAACCCACAGAATGGGAGAAAATTTTCGCAAGCTACACATTCGACAAAGGGCTGATAACTAGAATCTATTTAGAACTCAGGAAAATCAGCAATAAAAACTCAAACAACCCTATCAAAAAGTGGGCAAAAGACATGAACAGAAACTTCTCAAAAGAAGACAGAATAATGGCCAACAAACATATGAAAAAATGCTCAACATCTCTAATGATCAGGGAAATGCAAATCAAAACCATAATGAGATGTCACTACTTCAGTGAGAATGGCCTTTGTAAAAAAGTCCCCAAACAATAAATGTTGGCATGGATGCAGAGAGATAGGAACACTCCTACACTGCTGGTGGAACTGCAAACTAGTTCAACCTCTGTTGAAAGCAGTATGGAGATATCTTAAAGCGATACAAGTAGATCTACCATTTGATCTAGCAATTCCACTACTGGGCATCTACCCAAAAGATCAAAAGTCACTTTATGAAAAAGACACCTGCACTCAAATGTTTATAGCAGCACAATTCACAATTGCAAAGTTGTGGAAACAACCCAAGTGCCCATCAATACATGAGTGGATTAATAAAATGTGGTATATGTATACCATGGAGTACTATTCAGCTTTAAGAAACAATGGAGATATAGCACCTCTTGTATTTTCCTGGATAAAGCTGGAACCCATTCTACTAAGCAAAGTATCTCAAGAATGGAAAAACAAGCACCACATGTACTCACCAGCAAGTTGGTATTAATGGATCAACACCTCAGCGGAGGTGAGACATATAGGAATAACATTTATCGGGTGTCGGGCAGGGGAGGGGGAGGAGGGGATGGGTATATGCAAACACAATGAGTGAGATGTCCAACATTTGGGGGATGATCACGCTTGAGGCTCTGACTCGAGGGGGAAGGGGGGGCATGGGCAATATACATAACCTTAACACTTGTACCCCCATAATACACGAAAAAAAAGTAAAAAAAGAAAAAATAGCGATTGAGATCTAGCACCACTTATATTCTCATGGATAGAGCTTGAGCCCATCCTCCAAAGTGAGGTATCACAAGAATGGAAAAATAGGCACCACATGTACTTGCCATCAACCTGGACCTGACTAATCAACACTACGGTGCTCACACAGTAATATTCTTTGGGGGTAGGGGTGTTGGGGGTGGGTAAAATCACAACTAATGGACATGGTGAGTGTTGTAGTGGGGGGTAAGGCCACGTCTCAAATCATGGTTGGGATGTGGCAAAGTCGTAACATGTAGGTCGGCAAAAGATGGCGACCTCCGAAAGTGGTTGGTGTTTGTGCAAGTTGTTGAGGTTTTTTTATTCATTATTCTTCCCTGGGCTAATTGTATGTGGAACTTTATGTATATGTTTGGTCATTGTCCTTTGGGGGATCAGACTGCTACTACACAAAAAGAAAAAGTCCATGTCAACTAGCAAAAATGGGAAAAATGAAATGGTGATTGCATTTTTTCATCCATACTGCAATGCTGGTGGAGGAGGAGAAAGAGTTTTATGGTGTGCCTTAAGAGCCCTGCAGAAAAAGTAGGTATCCTGAAGCAGTTTATGTTGTTTATACCGGTGACGTAAATGTCAGTGGTCAACAGATACTAGAAGGTGCTTTCAGAAGATTTAACATCAGATTAACTCCCCCAGTGCAGTTTGTTTTCTTAAGGAAACACTACCTTGTGGAAGACTCACTTATCCTCACTTCACACTGCTGGGCCAAAGTCTAGGATCCATTTTTCTTGGCTGGGAAGCTCTGATGCAGTGTGTTCCTGACGTTTACATTGATTCAATGGGATACGCCTTCACACTTCCTCTGTTTAAGTATATAGGGGGTTGTCGAGTTGGAAGCTATGATCGTTATCCCACTATCAGCACTGACATGCTTTCTGTAGTCAAGAATCAAAATGTTGGATTTAATAATGCAGCCTTCATTACCAGGAATCAACTTCTTAGCAAAGTAAAACTTATCTACTACTATTTATTTGCTTTTGCTTATGGACTTGTTGGTTCTTGCAGTGACGTAGTCACGGTCAATTCTTCTTGGACACTGAAGCATATTCTGTCACTGTGGAAGGTTGGGAATTGCACTAACATTGATTATCCACCTTGTGATGTGAAGACATTTCTGGACATTCCCTTACATGAGAAGAAGGTGACCCCAGGACACTTGCTGGTTTCTGTTGGCCAATTTAGGCCTGATCATCCTTTGCAGATCAGAGCCTTTGCTAAATTGCTGAATAAGTTGGCTGAGTCATCTCCTTCTCTTAAACTTGTCCTCATTGGAGGCTGTTGTAACAAAGAAGATGAATGTAGGGTAAACCAACCAAAAAGACTGTCTGAAGACTTAGGAGTTCAAGAAGATGTGGAACTTAAAATAAACATTCCATTTAATGAATTAAAGAATTACTTGTCTGAAGCAACAATTGGTCCGCATACCATGTGGAATGAACATTTGGGGATTAGAGTCGTGGAGTGTATGGCAGCTGGCACAGTCATCCTTACACATAATTCAGGGGGCCCGAAGCTTGACATTGTCATTCCTCACGAAGGAGACATAACTGGATTTCTGGCTGAGACAGAAGATGACTATGCTGAGACTATGGCTCATATTCTGTCTATGTCTGCAGAAAAGAGACTCCAAATCAGAAAAAATGCTCATGCATCTGTAGGCAGATTCTCCGATCAGGAGTTTGAAGTGACATTCCTATCATCTGTGGAAAAGTTATTTCAATAATGCCATATACGTACAAATTAAAGACATTTTATATAAAATGGTTAAACACCCTCATATGTAAATATTTTTCTAAACTCATTCCCTATTGTAATAAAGTCAGCCTATGCAATATTCTTAGCATTACGTATATAGGCAAGATATTTATTTCAATGAAAAAAGGAAAAATTACCTAAATGGAAAAGGTTATCTTATGTAGCTTAAATGTAAAAATTTTAGATTAGTATTTGGTCTTAAATTCTGAAAAATAGGAATCTGAAAGAAAAAAACTAATCATGAAATTTGCTATAATCTGTATATTTTAAATCCCATTTTTCAAATCACTTTAGGAAACAGGAAAGAAAATTTCCTTTTAGAAGGAAAATTTCTGTCAGCATCTATTTGTGCTAAATAAAAAAAGAAAGGAAATGTTGAAAAGAAAATTGATGACTGATAGACTGATAACTGGCATTTTAGAATTGTTCTGACATTTTTGAAACACAGAAAAATTCTGGTATATTTAAATTCTAAACAATATTGTGGGTGATACTTTTTAATACGCTTATGATTTTCTTGAAAGAACCTGTAAACAGGATTATTTAATCATGTTCCCAAAACACCATCAAGAGATGAGACTGATGTTTTATCAGTGTGTATAAGTACCAGTATGTAGCGGCCAAAGTACTGCCAGCAATCCTTTCCATAGCTAGGAATTTGTGAAAATTGTTTTTTGTTCAGGACTGTCAGCCCATCTGTATGGATCTCTCATCCCTTAACAGCTCCGCATTTCAGGGGCTGAAGTCAGCTTTAAAGTCATTCAAGAGAACCTCAAGTCGTTTTTCTGACAGAGAGCCATCTGCGAAATGCATTTTGAAAAGAGCACTGGACAAGCAGTTAGCATTCCTGAGCCTACCTTTAGCTTCATCTTTTATGAACTTCTGACCTTTGACACCAAAGCTGCTCCGTAATCTTTCTGAGTTCAGAGCCTTCATCTATAATCTGTAGGTGTTAATATTAAATACCTATCCTCACTACCTTGTACAGTTGTGATACTGAGGTGGAAAGTGTGTGAAACTACTTTGAAAATTATAAAAGTCACTTTAATTAAAGATAACAATATATAGAAAACATTTAAAAAAGTCATAACATGTAAACAAAATGTTTGTACCCCTATAATTTCCTGAAATAAAAAAAATAAGACAAGCAAGTTGTGGGGATTTACTTTACAGCATAATGTCTAAAGTGAATAATATATTGTCCACATAAAGTTTCCTAAGATAGTACATTATAGGTGTTCTCACCCAACACACACACAACCACACAATGGTAACCATGTGTGGTGATGGATATGTTAATTAATGTGAATGTGGTGATCAGTCCACAATGTAAGCTTATACAAAATCATCGCATTGTATGGCTTCAGTACATACAATATTTATTTATCAATTTATGCCTTAATAAAATTAGAGGAGAACATTAAAAAAATGAAAGTGAGGTGATTGAATTATAGGGTATAATCAGAAGTCAGTAATTGAAAGGAAATGGATGATATGGAAAAGGCAGGCTGTATGAATTCTGTGGGCTTCCATAAATCAACAGAAGTAATATATCTGAAGCTGGTGCCTTTCCTTAGCAGTGATAGGAAACAATGGAGATCAAGTATATGAGCAGCAGACTTGGAGATTGCCTAATAGGGAAAGGGTGACTTATGGTCATGTTCCAAAGTTGTGATACTACCTTTTTTCTTAATCATAAGGCTGCTGATACTAAACTACCAGTGGTATCTAAAGTTGGGAGAGTTGGAAAAGAAGGTACTAATGATGTTGGGATATTCTGGGGTAGTTGTCCTACAAGAAATAGAGTCACTAAGGGGGGAGTGAAATTGAAATGGACTCAGGTAGCAACACCCACTATTCTGTCTTCAGTGCTACTTGGGACACCTCCCAGGTGAGCCCTCAATGAGCTTGGAAAGCCTGGAACAGACGAGTATTGTCCTTCTTGTATACCTACACCTAGCTAAGCAGATATTGCCCAACACCTAGAGGTTCAAAGAGGACAGCAGGGGAACCTGGGGAGTGAGAACATTTGTAATTCCACTGGATCACTGGAGACAGTTCTGCACAAAGTTAATGAATGTGTGTTTTCACACTCTCCCCACCGAACGACAGGGACTTAGTTGCAAAGTCCTAGAAGATACTCCCATGAGGGAAGTAGGGGCTATTAGTACATAGACATTGTGAATGATGGTAAGAATCCAGGGAAGGGAGAAATCATAAGCAAGAAGCATTTTGATACCTTCTACAGTGAGATACCTTTCTATGTGCTGTCTCTAGACACAGATTTGTTTTCCTTTTGATCAATCATTTCATTGAGCAGAAATGAGAAGAATGAATTCTTGAGGCAAAATATCAATATCCTTTCCAGGTAAGAAATAAACTTTGACAGTGCCTGATGAGAAAGTGGAAATATCTGATCTCTGACAGGTAACTAGTCATCACTTGACACTGAATGAGAGAACTGACTGATATTCATCTTGAGTGTAGATGTTCCATATTCATACTGTAAGGTTACCTCTTGCTTTACACCAGTCTGCTTCTGAGTCACATTCCCCTGAATGTAGGTATGAATCATCGGCTGAAGTGAAGGGAAGTTTATGAGAGAATCTTCTTACATGAGTTGATCCCTGCTCACACTGTGTATCCCCTGTTTTTCATTTCCCCATACCTGTTTATACACCATCAGTGTTCCTTAGGTGATTTTTCTTTGCTTCCATTGCAAATGATGTAGAAAGAAACATCTTGATGTCAAAGAAAGGTTTTTCATCAACCACAGGCTAGGTGAGATAACTACCACATTATGATCTAGATGTGGGTCAGCCACAGATAACCTTTAATCAGAAGATGACCTGAACCTGATTCATAGTCTGCCTCTGTGGTTCCTGTGATGATCAGCCACAAGGAAAAGAGGAGGAAATAGGTATTGAACTCTCAACCCAAAATCTCTGTCTCCCTGCCCCACTCCTCCCTCTTTCCCTCTGTATGACATCTATAGAACTTGCTATGGACTGCATGTTTGTATCCCCTTCCCCCAAATTCTTTTGTGAAAACCCTAATACCCAATGATGGTATTTGGAGTTAGAGTCTTCGGGGGAATGAGATTGTGAGGGTTGCAGCCATAATGATGGAATTTGTGCCCTTATTAGAAGAGCTGCTTCCTCTCTCTGCTTCTGCCAGGTGAGGATGCCATGGAAGGATGGCCATCTGAAAACCAAGAAACAGGCCCTCACCAGACAGTGGATTTGATGACATCTAGAGTTTAGACTTCCTTCCCTTCAGAGTTGTGAGAAATAAATGTTTCTTGTTTAAGGTACCCCACCTATGGTAAATTCTTACGGTGGCCTGAACTGACTAAGGCAGATCTTTACCTCAAAGATTTTTAAAGGGAAAGCTCACTTGCAGCTCTGATTCTTACATAAGCAGGAAGATAATAAAAAATGAGACTAAATGCTCTATTAAGCATTCAATATTGAGCATTGTTCAGTGTACAAACAATATAAAAAGATGCATGCTGTAGAAGAGATAAGAACTGTTAATTCACAGTGTTGTTTATCTTTAGAGCATACAAGTCTTTGGGAATGTCGAACCTGACAGGACTTTCTGAATTTATCCTCTTGGGACTCTCTTCTCGGCCTGAGGACCAGAAGCCACTCTTTGCCCTCTTTCTTATCATATACCTGGTCACCTTGGTGGGAAATATGCTCATCATCTCTGCTATCCACTCTGACCCTCGACTCCAAAACCCTATGTATTTCTTCCTAAGCATCCTATCTTTTGCTGATATTTGCTACACAACAGCCATACTCCCCCAGATGCTGGTGAACTTCTTATCAGAGAAAAAGACCATTTCCTATGCAGAATGCCTGACACAAATGTATTTCTTCCTGGCCTTTGGAAACATAGACAGTTATCTCCTTGCAGCTATGGCCATTGACCGGTATGTAGCTATATGTAACCCCTTCCACTATGTCACTGTTATGAACCGCAGGTGCTGTGCTTTGCTACTGGTCTTATCCATCACTGTTCCCTATCTCCATTCCCTCCTATACACCCTCCTGATGAATCAGCTCACGTTTTGTGCATCAAATGTTATCCATCACTTTTTTTGTGATGTCTATCCTGTCCTAAAACTGTCCTGCTCTTCTACCTTTGTCATTGAAGTTGCGGCCATGACAGAAGGGCTGGCCGCTGTGATGACTCCTTTTGTCTGTATCCTCATCTCTTACCTCAGAATCCTCATTTCTATTATCAAGATTCCCTCAGCAACTGGAAAATGCAAAGCCTTCTCCACCTGCAGCTCCCATCTCACCGTGGTGACCTTGTTTTATGGAAGTATTTCCTATGTCTACTTTCAGCCCTTGTCCAGCTATACTGTCAAAGACCAAATAGCAACAATCACCTACACTGTGTTGACACCAATGCTAAACCCATTTATCTACAGTCTAAGAAACAAAGACATGAAACGGGGCTTAGAAAAATTGTTAAACAAGATTAAATCTCAAATGGGTAGGTTTCCTTCTACAAAAGCCAATTAAATATGAGGACCCTGATTTGCCTGGAGGATGTTTGTATGTCTCTGTGTGTGTGTTTGGTGTGTTAGAGAGAGGTGGCACTTGATGGAACTCCTGTGTGTAGAAAGCTCTTTCACCAATTTTAGCTGCAGCTTGTAATTTTGCACCCCATTGTCTGTCATCCAAGGATTGGACAATTCAGATGTTCTAAAACTGATGCTCCAATCATAAACTCACTCCATAATATCTCTCCATTCTAGAAAATCACATTCCCTTTACTCTCCATATTTATTTGAAGACTCTTATATTTCCTTCTATTTATCAATTTAGCCAAGGTTGGTCATTTGAACTAGCATTTTGTACACACACACACACACATATAAATAAATCTTACATATGCAAAGATATTTATGCATACATGGGTACTCTATTCTATTTGAGATTGTCAGAAATTCTTTGCAGTTGTGTAGGGCATGGTGGTTAGGTGTGTCCCACCTCCCTTCAGATTAAGGGCTCCCAAACTACTGAATCTTTTTTCCCTGATCATGCCTGGTACAAGTATGGTCTCTTTTCTTCATTCTCACTAGAGTGGGGTGGATATCCTGGGCTCTAGGGTCATACGTTCTCAACAAATGACACCAATCACCTCATTGACTGCCAGTCACACAGCTCTATGCCTCCAGATTGTTTGGTCTCCACTCTTCCTTCCTTCATATATTCACAGTACGTTCATCCCTGGCTCTTCCTGGGGCTTCCTGCCTGTGTGCTCCTTTCTCTAGACATGCCTGTATGTCTAGAGTCTCTTACGTCAATTTCCTTCAGAATAATAGAAGGTTTACTTCATGTAACCAGAATTGTTTTCTACGGGCACTGGAGATACAGTCAAAGTTCAGTGGACATAAACTATCAGTAAGGATCTCTGGTTAAGAAATCAATGACTATAAAAAGGAAATCAATGACTATAAACAACTAGTAAGGATCATTTGTAGCCATGGATGATTAATAGAGCTTGCTTTGGGATTGACAACTGGCTTGCATTTCTCCTTATACTCTCTAATGATGATTCAATGGAGATATCACACTTTGCCACCATGTGATAGTTAAACAAAACATTCTTTTCAAATTATAATAAATTTCCAGTATTATAAATTCTAATATATATTTAAATCTATTTCCTAACTCATTATTTCATTTCACTAATTTAATCATCTCTACTTGTAACAAACCATAATGTTTGATGGTTATATCTTTTTAAAATATATACTAAAATAATTTCTTCCTTCTTTAAATCCTACTTTCAAAAATATGATTGAAAATTCTTACCCATTTATTTCTTCATGCTAAATTTTTTAAGAGTGATAATTTTCTTTCTTTCACCAAGTATTCTCATGTATGGTGTCAAACAGAAATTAGAGACTTTGAATTTGGTCTGTCCTTAGATGTGGGGTGAAATAGTTTAGATAGATAGGTTGATAGATCATCTGAACTACTCTCATGCTATATATGATAGATGACCACATATATACAAATATGTGATTTTTATATTGATATGATTAAAACTGACATTTGTGTTATATTAGATCTTCCCATATATGAAATTTTATATCTTTCCCTATACTCAGTCTTTGATCCTCCCTGCGAACTAAACAGACTCTGTAGTCATCTAGCGTTTGTTGACTGCCTCAAATGACAGAGAACTCACAACACAATGAGATAGTCTATTAGGGAAATGCAAATTAAAAAGTACAACGAGCACCGTCTGGGGGATGGTCATGCTGGAGACTCAGACTTGTGGGGGGAGGGGGGAAACGGCATTTATTGAAACCTTAAAATCTGTCTGGGGGATGGTCATGCTAGAGACTCAGACTTGTGGGGGGAGGGGGGAAAGGGCATTTATTGAAACCTTAAAATCTGTACCCCCATAATATGCTGAAATAAAAAAAAATTAAATTAAAGCACAATGAGGTATCACATTTCCCCTGTTAGAATGGCCTCTATTAATAACTGAATAAAATAATAGATGTTGGTGCAGGGGCAGTGAGAAGAGAGCGCTATGTAGTATTGGTGGGAATGCGAATTAGTACAACCTCAATGGAAAACTGAAGGGAGTTTCTCAGAGTAAAAGTCCACCTACCATTCAATACAGCAATCCCTCCCCTGGGGATATCCCAGAGGAAAAAAAACTCATTTTAGAGAAAAGACACCTGACTCTGCATGTTTATCGCATCACATTTCACAATTGCAAAGACATGGAACCAACTTAAGAGCCCAACAAGTGATGAGTAGATAAAGAAAATGTGTGTGTGTGTGTGTGTGTGTGTGTACACACCATGGAATACAACCCAGCCATGAAAAAGAATGAAATAATGTCTTTTGCAACAACTTGGATGGAACTGGAGGCCATTATTATAAGGAAAGTAATCCAGGAATGAAAAACTCAATGTCTCATGTTCTTATTTATGATTGGAGCTAAGCAATGAGCATGTATGGTCATCTACAGTGAATTAATGGACATTGAAGATTCAGTAGGGGAAGTACAAGCAGGATGCAAAATAACCTATTGGGTAAAATATACACTATTAGGTGATGGGTATATTAAAGCACAGACTTACTGGTATGCAATTCATCCATGTAACAAAAAATACCACCTAAATCTACCTAAATTTTAAAAAAGAAAAAACAAATGAAGCAAAGAATAAAATTGTGCTTGCTAAGAGATGGGAGTTGGGAGATGTTGGTTGAAGGGTACAAACTTTCAGTTATAAGACAAGCAAGTTTTGGAAAGATTACATGACAATATGCAGACAGTTTAATCTCTGGATTCTCAGTTCTGTTTTAAAGGTCTATGTCTCTATTCTTGTGCCACTTCCATGCTGTTTTAGTTACTATAATCTTGTAGTACAGCTTGAAGTCTGGTAGACTGATACCTTCCACTTTATTCTTTTTGATTAAGATTGCTTTGTCTATATGGGGTCTTTGCTGGTTCCATTCAAAGCTTAGAATTATTGTTTCTAGATCTGTTAAGAATGATGATGGTCATTTGATAAGAATTGCATTAATTTTGTACATCACTTTAGGTATTATGGACATTTTAACAATGTTTATTCTACCAATTCATGAGCAAGGCAGATTTTTCCATCTGTATACATCTTCTCTTTTTTTTTTTTCTTGCATATATAGTTGTTTTTTATTTTTTGAAACAGGATCTCACTCTGTTGCCCGGACTACTAGAGTGCAGTGGTATTATCAAAACTCACTGCAACCTTAAACTCCTGAGCTGAAGTGACCTTCCTGCCTCAGCCTTCAAAGTTGTTGGAAGTACAGGCACATGCCACCATGCCTGGCTAATTTAAAAAAAATTTTTTGTAGAGACGGGGGTCTTCCTATGTTGCTGAGGCTCAGAGCTTCTTCTTTTTTTAAAAATTTCGGCATATTATAGGGGTACAAATTTTAAGTTTTCAATAAATGCCCTTTCCCCCCTCCCCCCACAAGTCTGAGTTTTCAGCATGACCATCCCCCAGATGGTGCACATCTCACTCATTATGTATGTATACACCCGCCCCCCTCCTACCTGCCCAATACCCTATTAATATAGTACCTATGTGTCCACTTAGGTGCTGCTCAGTTAATACCACTTTGCTGGTGAGTATATGTGGTGCTTGTTTTTCCATTCTTGGGATACTTCACTTAGTAGTATGGGTTCCAGCTCTAACCAGGAAAATATAAGATGTGCTATATCACCGTTGTTTCTTAGAGCTGAACAGTACTCCATGGTATACATATACCACATTTTATTAATC
>VSMD01000118.1:0-28426 GCA_008750895.1 Mirza zaza
TGTCGTAACACTATCCTTTTATATGCTTTCAACTTGCATCTGACTATTCTGGTAGAAATTTTCCTAAATTCCTCCCTCACAAGTAACTTTAACTTTAGGTTTCCAAGTTTAATTACTACTGTACACAAGAAAGAAACAATTTTGACAATATGACAAAAATTTTAAATAGAAAATACTTTTAAATATAAAATAACTATCATCTAAACTTGGTTAAGGTGCTTAAGATTATCATTACCATATCCAGTAAATGCATGTCACTGTTCTTCACGTTTCGACCTGGGCTTAATAACATTCCAAAACATCTGAAAATATTGGGGAAAAAAAAAGGAGAAATAAGGTATCAAGAATATATAGAAGCCCAGTGAGCAAAAAGCCTTTTTATAATAACTACACAATCTGAGCTGTGTACTTACAAAGAACTTTAGTTTTTTTCCTAAGAACACCAGAAATAAGAATTCATGGAGATACATAATAAAATCACATGGAAATAAGTTATCTAAATTCCCAGATCTTTATATTACATGTAGAAGATTACCAATGGTCAGATTCCACCATAAAAATGGCCACAAATTGTTGATTGAAAGAAAATAAACATAGTGATATATGAATTAATTTCCAGGGAGATAAGAGATTTTATTTGCCTTAGAGTTATTCCAAACACATAGGTCAAGATCAATTTACACAGCTAGGTCAAAAAGAAGGTTTTTAAAAATAAGAGGACACTGTGCTGTCTCTGCATCAAACCAGATTAACAGAAAGTAAACTATTACTCTGAGCCTCAACAGTCATATTAACTGAGTAACATGTTAATACTATATTCTCAGTTTAAGTTAAATACTATATTCAGTTAAATACTATATTCAGATATATACTATATCGGTTTAATACTATATTCTCAGTTTAAGTTATATAAATTTTATTACCAAATGTATACCATATTAGTGAAGATATTATCCAACATACTATTAATATGCTATTAATTATTTACATTGCTCTGTGCTTTCCACTACTAGAGAAGCTTTAGGAACACTATTGACACCTCCACTTTATTTGCAAAGGATATTCATAAGCTCTAAAATTCAGCTAAATCTAAGATTTTTAAATTTGTTAAGCTATTATTAATTCCACTTTACAGCTAAGCAAAATAAGTTACAGAGAAGTTAAGCAATTTACCCAAATTCATATAGCTATTAATTAGGTCTTGTAACTCAAGAGGCAATGCAATCTATCCACAATGTTCCTCTGCCAACACATACCCACACTTAGAAGACTGTTTTTATTGTAGCTTCCCAAAATTTAAAGATATGCTACGGGGCACCTTATAGAAGGGGAAAAGAATGTAACTGAATTAAACACAAGAGTTTTAAAATTTCAAATAGTGGCAGCTGCCCAGTCAACACGTAATCTGATCTTTATTGTTTCCAAAGGTCTACTTTCCTAGTAGCATGGCTTTTTCTTACATGAACAAGGTAAGTGATTGGTCCTATCCAAATACAAGCTTTGAAAGTATAACAGAAATAATTATACTCTAACGTTTATAATTTCAATATGATTACTATACAAAGTGTCTCCTATGAACTCCTATAATAAACACTGTCTGTGCAAATAAATGATAATTAATCATGCACTTCACCGCACTGTTTCTTCTGCTATTGGCTTAAATTCTTGCTAAGCAAGAATAAAAAATTTAATTCTTTTCCAGATATAAAATTTAGTTTCTCTAACTAAAAAGCCAGGTCAATGAGGCCAGATTTGTCTCACATGTCCCTACATACTTTGCTTCAGCTTGTATTTCTCACGGGTTTATAACAGTTTTCTATGTTATAGGTTTTTCTTAAGTTACAAAACTATTATATGCTCATTGTAATAAGTCAATAAATACTGAAGTATATAAGGAAAAAAATAATTTCTCCCTTTTCACTCAGCCCCCTTAGAAACCAGTGCTAACAGTCTGGAATATATCCTCTCTACCTTTCTTTTTTTTTGAGACAGAGTCTCTCTCTGTTGCCTGGGCTAGAGTGCTGTGGCGTCAGCCTAGCTCTCAGCAACCTCAAATTCCTGGGTTCAAGTGATCTTTCTGCCTCAGCCTCCCAAGTAGCTGGGACTACAGGATGCACCACCATGCCCAGCTAATTTTTGTTATATATTTTTAGTTGGCCAATTAATTTCTTTTTATTTTTTTTTAGTAGAGACGGGGTCTCACTCTTGCTCAGGCTGGTCTCAAACTCCTGACCTCGAACAATCCTCACACCTCGGCCTCCCAAAGTGCTAGGATTACAGGCGTGAGTCACCACGCCCGGCCAGGATCTACCTTTCTTTTTGCTCTTTCTGAAAATTTAAAGTTTGTACTATTTTGTTTCTCAAGTACTTCCAGATAAATGGTAAAATGAATAAAATTTTATATTTTCTTAGCATAATATTCCTATATTAAACTCTACTGAAAAAGGAGCCTTAGCGGTTTGGATATTCCTTAAGCGGCAATACTTATCACCTTATTTTTGAACTTTGATGTACTGTTCTTTTCCTGACTTATAAATAAAAACCTGCCATGAACCTCAGCAGTGTGACCTTGGAAACTCACCTAAGCCCCTTGGGCCTCTGCTTCCTCTTCTAGGCAGAGGAAGCAGAGTCCTCCCTAACAAGAGAGGTATAATACATGAACTTTAAGAGTTCTTCTAGCACTAAAATTACATATTTTTTTCTATCAAACTGTATTAGTCATTTCCAAAATTATACTTCATTAAAGCACATCAGGATTCCTACAGAGACCAGCAAGATTTATTAGAAATAATGTGTCAGAAATTAGATAGATGTTATTACTAACACAAATACCTAATATAATATTAAATGTTTCATTGGGGAGTTCAAAGTATTCAACCTTCTCTCATTAACTCTATAAATAAAGGAGAAAGCAAACTGCTATCTCACCCATTCTCTCAAGGAGTTCACAGTCTAGTCAGAGAGGATAATAAATAAACAGGCAATTACAACCTGATAAGGTCAGTTCTTTGATACCTATATGTACAGAATGTTAACAAAGCAGAGGAGAGACACACCCAACATTATTTATTATATAGTAAATAACTGACCTGACCCAAAATGTTAAATCAAACCTCCTGAGAATGACATATTATCATATTAATAATTATCATTATAGAAGCTACTGTTTATTAACTGTCTTAACTTTAAGCCAGACAATACTACATTATTGCATTTACATTTCAAAATAATTCTCATATAACAACGATAAAACCGATTTCAGAAAGTAGAAGTGATTTGACCAAAGTGACACAGCTATTAAGTTATAAGGGTGGAATTCAAGCTCAAGTCTATCACTATAACACTGTATGGTCTTTTACATTATAGCCTGCCACCTCCCTAGGCTATCAGCAAAAAAGACTATAAATTCCCTGTGTGACCCTGGGTAAGTCACAAACTTCAAAATCTCACTGTCCACATTTCTGAAATACAAATACCTGTTACATGTTCATTATGTTAATGTAAAGTAGAAATGAAAAAACTCATAGTGAAAGTGTACTGTAAGCTATAAAGTAGTTGCCAATTATAAGTTACTATTATAATTTCCATTCTCATTAAGAAGAGAAAGCTCTGCCTTCCATAGTATACTTAGTATTTACTCTAAGTAGAGCTTTAAGCAGCTTTTAACACCAAATTAGATTTGTAACACCAAAAACTTAGCATCTCTAGTATTGCTTTAGACTTCCGGAAAAAATGAGAAAAATAGATGTTATGTTAATGTCCTACAATAGGAAACTTTAACTTTTCTTTTTTACCTTTGACTTTAGTCCATGAAAGCATTAGGAATTCCAAATATCTCCACAAAGACTACAGATAAAAATGGAAGGGAGGGAGGATCTGACCAATCATTAGTTAAAGAACACTGTCTCCTGCTGTTCTAAACGTTTTTTATTAAAAATGAGAAAGTGATGACATAATAGAAGGGGGCAAACAGAACTGCAAATAAGAAAATCTATAATTCAATTGTAGTTTTTCAGAACAATATGTAAAACACTAAGTAATTTTATAAAAATTGGAATCCCAGTCAGTCTTACCCTAAAGAAGCTTTAGGAAAATCTCCTATTATGAGAGTCAATGAGATTGTTTTTCCCTTACCAAAGGAATCAAGCAGAGAAAGATATATGGGCATTCCTCACTATGTGCAGTAATGTGGAATCATAAAAATAACCATACAAGCTGAAACTGTGCAAAGTGATCACATAAATCAATGGGAATACTTACAACTGTTCCGCGACCTTTAAATTTTTTCATTAAAACTTTAAAAACTCTCTTATTATCAGTTATAAATGTATAGGAAAATATAAAAAAGTAAAACTATTATTTTTTAGTACTTAGAAACATTAAAAATTAGAGCACTTTATTTGAAAAAACATATCAAGAATAGTTGGAACAGTGCTTGCTGCCTTCTCATATAATCTACAATATGAAGTACCTTTTTTATGTCTTGGCAAACCGTCATATTCCTTTTTAAGTTTGGATCACCAATATTTTATCCTTTGTATTTTCAATGTTGTGAAATATCTCCAAGAGTTCCTTTAATGTGAAGCTTTTGCCAGAGTCATTTCCTCTGGGACATTCATACTTTTCATCACAACCACTCTCCTTATTTATGCTGACTTCATCTTACCTACACTCTTCTGGCTGCATATCTAGAGTCCACTAATAGCGGCAGGGTCAACACTCCCACAGTCAGCTCCTTCTACATCTCCATGTGTAGCCTATTCAAATCCTGCAAAGTTACTTCCACAATGAAGTTAAAGTTCTGCCATACTATAAGCATAATATTCATTGTTATTGCCTGCCATGGTGCTTGAATGTTTTCAGCTGCATGCTTCATGTTTATGTTTCTTCCAAAATTAAGCTAAAAACATTGCATGATCACCAGTCTCCCTGTAATTATTAATACTCTTTTCAATGTGCAACTAACTTCAATACTTTGGCTTAAATGCCAGCAAAACTGATGGGAGTTTTTTTTATTACAGTCTTCAATCCAAAGTAGAAGTAAATTCTCCATTTCAACCATAAGTGGCTTTCTGTTCCTAGTGAAACTTAAACTAAAACAAGTTGGAATGATTTTATCATGTTTTTTTTAATTCATCAGACTTTTTCAATACTGTTCGTATCACAGCTTTGTGCAAGCCTACTGTCATCCTATCTTCATTCTGCTGTCGTTATTTTCAGATCTTCTAAAATCACATGCAATTTCACTTTCAGCATTTATCACTTTTCATTTCTCTGCTATACTTTTATCTTTGTTAGCCAATTTCCTCTATTATCCATTTTTGTAAAATGTCACATGGATTTACCACTGAAACAAGGAGATGACACAACCACGTACTTTGCTGTTTGTGAATGAACTGAATAACAAATGCACTGTGACAGATCCCCAACAGATATTGAAAGTAAAATGATTTATTGGCCACTACTCATGTATTTATGTAGTAACTTGTACACTGAAGAGCTAACAACAAAGTTTGTACTTTATGCAATTACAGTTAATAGACTATGGTAACAGAAATTTGAACCATGTGGTTGTGAGAATGGTATTATTTAACTAAAACATGGTAACAGAAATTCATGTATATCGTGACTGTGCAAAGCAAAGACTGCCTGTATATATACACAGATTGTAAACAAATCTGCCAAACCTTTTGCCTTCCCACAGTAGCAGGTAACTCTGATTCTGCAGGCTACTTATTCCTGATTATCATTCACAAAGCATCAATAGACTCAGTAAAAATCATGATTGTGGTGGTAGCAACAGTACCATCAACAGTAAAAATGGCAAGCATTTATTCTGTGTCAAGGACTATTCCAAATACTTCTCAGTTACTAGCTAATCTTCCCAACAATCTTAAGAAGTTTTGTTGTTGTTCTTGTTGTTTTGTTTTGCTTTATGAGACACAGTCTCACTCTTGCCACCCAGGCTAGAATGCAGTGGCATCATCATAGCTCACTACAACCTCAAACTCCTGGGCTCAAGCAATCCTCCTGCCTCAGTCTCCCAAGTAGCTGGGCCTCCAGGCACGTGCCATCACGCCTGGCTAATTTTTTCTCTTTTTGATAGAGAGGGAGTCTCACTCTTACTCAGTCTGGTCTAGAACTCCTAAGCTCAAACTATTCACCTGCCTCGGCCTACCAGAGTGCTAGGATTACAGGCATGAGCCACCTCACCCAGCTAAGAAGTATTATTCACAATTTATAAATTGGAAACTGAAGCACAGAGTAGTTAAATAACTTTCATGGTCACTGTAGACCCAAACCCAGATGAGGAAACGCCATAGTTGTTGATCTTAAAACTTTCGTTTTACTAACTTCAGTGTAATCAGTAATGAGAAGGAGTCTCTCCATTAGGATTTATACTTATCAGCAAAAGAGATTAAAAAACTGGTTACTCCTTTCTTTTCATTCATCAAGTAAGAAATTTTATTTGTTCTGCAAAGATTTCCTAGTACACTAGGACAAATTACTAGGAAAAAAATAATTTAAATAGATGCTTAGGATTGTCTTAGATCTGCTACCAGTATAGAAAATTTAACCTACAGGAAGGCTATAAAAGAAGAGTTAATATTTTTAGGTCAACATTTTTTTAAATTATCAATCAATACACTTCAAAAACATACAACTACTTCCATACCATCCTTGGGTAATGTTCCCATTAATTCCACATTAATAAAGGGTCAAAATTTGAAATGAGGAACCATAACTCAAATATGAGTACTTTCACTAACTCTCTTCAAGTACAAAATAACTTAGCTATAGTCAGATAAAAAAATACAATCTCAAAAATTATAACAATAAATTTCAAAATCTAACCTAGTTTAATCACTGCTAAAAACATTTAAAATCAATTATTTTGCTTTTCCATTCAGTAAGAATAAAACAACAAATTTGGATAGTGATACATTATTGGGGCTTTTGTATATACTAGGTATATGCATCAAAATAATGTAAATTTTTACAGTTGAATATATTTGTAAACACAATTCAAAAACATTAAAAAGCATAAAGAAAAGTAAAATTTTCTCCTCTATAGCTATAGCTGGTTAACAAGGGTCCATTTTCTACTTCACAAAGGTAAGTAAAATTTAGATAGGGTTGAACCAAACATCAGCAAATAATATTAATTCAATTTTATGAGAAAATTTACAGCAAAAACAATTTCACAAACTTTTTGATAAAATAAGAATACTAGTGATTTCACCTGAGTTCCTTTTTCTTTTTCTTTCATTTGTCATTTCACTTCTTTTATTTTTCTTCTAATTATCTTTTCTTTTATCTATAGTCTATATTTTCTTCTCTATTCACATATACATATACATATATATACATATATATATGTATATATATATAGTCCCTTTTCTGTAGAGTTTTATCTTCTTTTATATAGTTGAAATAGAACTAATATGATTTAATGAATTAGATGTGCAGGAAAAGAGAAGGGAGTCAAAGATGATTCTAAGTTTTTTAACCTAATTGGAAGATTCAAATTACAAATTAATAAGACTGTGAGAGATTACAGAAGGAACAAGTTTGGGACTTGAATTCTTAGTTTGATCTTTAAACATATTAACTTTGAGAGGCCAAATGAAAATCTGAAGTTGTTGAATATATAAGTCTGGAAACCTCAGGTCAGAGATAAAAATTTTGATGTCATCCATTTACAGATATATTTAAAGTCATGAGAATGGATGAGCTAACCTAAGGAGCAAGTATCACAGAAGAAAGACAATAAAATAATTTCTTTGAGAAGGCAAAATAGAATAAAATCTCGTATACAAGTAGAAATCCGGCCTTAAAAGCATGGGCATTTCATCCAAAGAAATAAGAAAGAAGGCAGAATATATGAGTACAGATGAGATAAACTGGTAGACAAGGAGATGATGGGACGATCTAAAGTTCTACTCTTACTACTTCTATAGTCTTAAATAAGAAAAGGTCATTGGCTGACAGTAAACATGGTGGAAGTTTAAAAACAAGCTGTTAAATAGTCTAGGAGAGAAATGGAACAACCTGTTTAGTAAAATGAAAGAGGATTTCTGGCAACACTGAGGCCCACCTGAGGTAACGGACATGAATCTGAAGACTATAAGCATGATTACATGCTTTTTGGTGGTTTTTTTCCCCAGCTGCATTTAGCTACAAGTGTTGGTGCAAAGGAGCAAAAAGTTGGAATTGACTAGAGTTGAGAATAGGAAGATGGGAGAGAAAGAAAGAGAGTTGTAGGAGTATATACAAAGGAATCACCTATAAAGATAGATAATGGAATCTGAACTCAGAAAATCTAAGCTGGGAAAGAAGTAAAAATATGGGTAAGTGGGTGAAAGACAATAAAAACATGGTAGGACCATATATTATTAGTCTCAGTGGAATCAAAAAATTAATGAAATTGAGAAAATAGTAGTGAATTAGATAAGAGGTGGTAAACATAAAATGGGATACTTGAAATTGAGATTATAAAGAGAATGCAGTTTTGGGTAATGGCAACTTCCAGGGTATGACCATGAAAGTAGGTGGTTGAGAAAGAAAGGAGTTGTTTAGAAAAATCACCTACAGATATATATTTAAATTGCCAGAAATTAAGATAAGCATGATATTAAAGAGGGTGACAGTGAACCAGGAGCTAAAATCTTCAAAGAATCATGGGAATTCCAAGGATTTACGAATAACTGCAAGGAGAGGTCAGCAGATAGTAAAATCTGATAACATGAACTTCAAGGCTGGGAGTTTTTAAGGAATAAAAAAAAATAATAACAGTCTGGAAGAAGAAAGAACAATTAAGAAGGATGCTTACACATCTTCAGGCCAGAGGTACAAGGAGTGGGAGAGAGAGAACAGCGGTCATTTGAAAGGGCTGTAAAAGAAACAGTGGACTCAGGCAAAAGCCGGGTTTTATAAAGTGAATATACAGAAATAAGGTTGAAGATAAAAATAACTGTGCTGATGATGGACTATGAGTTCTAGAGTACAGAATGGTATGGTTTAGGAAGTTGGGCAGCGGTGAAAGATGGGAGTCAGATCGGGGGACACATAAAGTCATGTGGGGATGAGGATCTGAGTATTGATGGAAAACTCAGGAGTCATGGACTTCCTACAAGGCCTGAGGAAAACAGGCAAAACAGAATAGATTTGTTCAATGAGGCTGGATGTTGGGGGTAGGAGGAAGGATCTTGGCAGGAGCATGCAGAGATCTAGAGTACCCTGCTTTACTCCAGTTTTGGCCAACCAAGGTTCCCAAGTCAAAGAAGGAGAAGTATTATCAGAGGAATGTGTAGTTCTGGGTACCCTCTTACTATCATTGAGGAGGGAGAGGGAAGAGGAGCATATATGAGTACATATATATATATATATGTGTATATATATATATGAGTACAAACAAGGTTTTACTTGAAGTGCATCAGAAAAAGAAAGATGACTTTTGGGTCCCAAAGACACTCGCAGTTGATGTGCTTGCAAAATAGTAAATCCAAATATATATTTACTATGCATTATCTCATAACTTCAACTCACAAATTTTACTGCTCCTCTGAAGAAAAGATCCAAAAGAGCTATCCTATACCTCATAAATAGGCCTTCAATTAGGCAAATACTTCCTGAAATAACAAGCCTACACCTACACACATGCATACACGTACATCAAGGAGGGAACAGTGACTTTAAACATGATTCCTGGATGAAAAATTAGTAACAACAAAATCCCCTTGTATTGAGGATTCCAAGACCACCTCAGGTTCTATGATTTTCTGGGAGGACTCACAGGATTCAGCATATAGTTCTACTTAAGATTTATTATAGTAAACTCATCAAAGCAAATTCAGCAAAGGAAAAAGGCACAAGGGGTGCAATCTGGAGAAAACCAGGCACAAGCTTCCAAACCTCTTCTCCCAGTGGAGTCCCAGAGTATATACTTAATTCCTGCAGCAATGAGTTGTGACAACATGTATGAAATGTTGTCTACTATGGAAATTCAGAGAGACTCAGTACTCAAAGTTTTTACTAGGGGCTGGTCACACAAGCACTCTCTGCCTAGCACCTACCAAAATTCCATACTCCCAGCAGGAAAGCAGGTGTTCAGCATAAACCTTAACACTTGTGCAAACAGTTTAGGCACAGTGAGTCACTGCTATCAGTTCTGGGAATGTTAGAAACCCTCTCAAATTACAAGTTTCCATGTGACAGTCAAGAGCCAACCTTACAAGCAGAACCACAGAAATAGCAATTTGAGGCCTGCTATCTTAACTCTTTTCTACACAGCTTTATCTCAGTGTTTATATTTTAAGCAAAGAAAGTTTTAATATAAAACAATATCATCTGTGTGTAAAATAATATAGATTCCTAGAAGCTCAATTTCACATAAAACAGTTGAATCAAGCCATATAAAGCTTTGGTCTGTTATTAAAAGAATAACAATTTCCTATAGTAGAGTGGAATAATGAAATAATTCAGCTAAACACATAAACCTTAAAGAAAACTTGTGAATAAAAATTAAAGAAATAACAGAAGAATAAAAAGGAAGAGTAAATGTATTAAAATATATTGAAAATAGAAAAAAAATCAAAGTAATATTTAAAGCACAAATATAAAATTTCTTCTAAGTGATTGATGCTAGGTCTAGGGCACACAGTGTCTATGACAGGAGAACTTTAGGAGGGCCTCGCTGAACCGGAACCAAGGTGTGAGCTCATGGAAGGACTGTGTGCACAGCTGGGTTGAACCAAAGCGCAAAAGAACACCGGAAGTCCCCCGACCTCTCAGCAAGAGCAAGAAACAACTGCAGCACATCAGAAACTGGAAGAGAAGCCCCTTCTTCCTGCAGTGTCCCTCCAGCACCCTCTACTGGCACAACTTATTAGTGTGCTTGCTGCAAAGATGAAATGTTTGAAGCTCAATTAATCAGATCAGGTAAGAGGGTAGTTATGGAGTCAAGGGGCAATAAACTGATAACTGGCATAAGATATGCATATAATTTCCCATCTCTTCTAGTTACTTAACAGCCAGGTTACAAATCCAAAGTTCTTAAACCAATAAATTAAAAAATTATTATTATAGTACAAAAGTATACTGTGATTAACAAAAGGATTCAAAAAGAGCTCCAATAGAGGGCTGAAGATTATAGCAATGTCAATTTCCTAGTTGTGATATTACACTATAGCTATGTAAGAAGTTACTATTGGGGGAAACTGGGGAAGCATACATGGAGCCTCCCTGTACTATTATTGCAATTTCCTGTGAATCTATAATTATTTTAAACTGAAAAGTTTTTTTTAAATGAGCTCTAACACCTAGAATCAATTAACTTACAAAAAACACATTACAAAAAAAGAATGTATGTTTTCATTGCTCATATAAAAAAAAGTATTTCTGGGCTGGGCGTGGTGACTCAAGCCTGTAACCCTAGCACTCTGGGAGGCCGAAGACGGAGGATTGCTTCAGCTCGGAAGTTCAAGACCAGCCTGAGCAAGAGCGAGACACCATCTCTACTATAAATAGAAAGAAATTATCCAAAAACTAAAAATAGAAAAAAATTAGCTGGGCACAGTGGCACGTGCCTGTAGTCCCAGCTACCCAGGAGGCTGAGGCAGGAGGATTGCTTGAGCCCAGGAGTTTGAGGTTCCTGTGAGCTAGGCGGATGCCACGGCACTCTAGCCCAGGCAACAGAGTGAGACTCTGTCTCAAAAAAAAAAAAAAAAAAAAAAATATTACATAAAAAAAAAGGTATCTGTCACTCACTCATGCTTATGGAGTATGGTTCTCATCACTTCAGTTTTTCATTACATGGTTTTTGAAGCAAGCAAGCAAGCACAAATTAAAAACTGAAGCAAAATCTGCTACTGAAACAGGCATTATCACTAAATTACTCTGCAGATGATCAAACTGCATGGGTCTTACACCTATTGCTCTATATGGTCTCATATGAGCACTGCCTTTAATTAATGGTATGTTATATTTTTGCTAATGTATATATAATGCTTGTATCCCCCAAAATGAGGGTGAGATAAAAATGACTCATGGAAATCCTTCTTTTCTAACAGTGTTGGCCCATGTTACTCAGAACAAACTGAGTTATGCGTTTACAACAAATCTAATCATTGTATTCCGCTTGCTGTATCACTTCATTCTGGTTAGCACAGCAGGTATGAGGGAAGACCCCTAGGAACAGAGTGACATGACAGACATAAAACCCTGAAGCCAAAAATGTCTTCCCAATCACCCTTCCACAAGGCCTGAAATTACCATCATTAGAGCCTCTTCTTGTTACGGAATTATGAAGAGGACCATTTTCTAAATGTATATGGTATTATTTGTCCTGAATCATTTTATTATGGAATAAGAAGTAATACTTGGCAAAAATCAACTAGTCAGAAAACTAATATGGCAAAAACTGAAAATTTTCCCCTTCCCTTTCTCGCTTTTTGGGTATCAAGCATAATCATCTATTAAAGTATCCAAGTGGATACAAGGTAATAGCGCTAGTAACAGTATGTTTTAAACATCAGATAAGGCTTTAAAAATACATATCAATGCAACAGTGTGCAAGAAAACCTTTTTCAATATTTCTACATGTGTGACATCAAAACCCCTGGAAAACTCAGCTGGTCAGGGACAGAACGATCAGCATTTCCATTAGGGGAACATAGGAAGAGCTTGACCTGAACAGATCTGTGCACACTTTTAACATTTCATCTGGAACCCCTCAATAAGTAGGTTTAGACCTCATACATTTCAGATTATAACCATCTTGCTTTCTCCTCTCAGTAGTTAATCCTGGCCTACTCTTCTACAAATCTGTCAGCTTTTCTCTCAGAACGTGGTGTGTTTGAAATTCCTGAGCAAGCACTTAAACACCCCAACATCTGTATGTTCTCGCCTTCCATTCTGCCCAAAAGGCACCAAAGAATACCAATTCATTTGTCTTCGAACTGGTTTAATTAATTTTAAACCTGGCATATAATGAATATTTAATTGGGTTCAGTCTTTAAGAGTACACACTCAGGAATTAGATGGCCTTGGTTTAAATAATAGCTCTACCAGTTTCTGGCCACGTGACCAAAGTTATTATACTTAACCTCAATAAATCTCTTTTTCACCATCTGCAAAAATGAGGTAATAATAACAGTACCTTCCTCATGTGTTGGTAAGACAATTAAATTGTCCAATGGCCATCAAACAGTGTTTATTAAATGTTGGTCATTATTATTATTATTGTTTTCTCTCTTATGTCTAGCTCTTAAATAAAGTTTAATTAATAAGTAACATCCAACATGGGTAACTAAGAAATAGAGAAGGAATATTAGAAGTTGCCAAGACATGAGAGCAGTTTTTACATATTCTCTAAAAAATGCAAGATTTTATCAGGTCCAATGTTCAGTTATTCATTACATATTACAATAAATTTAGCCAATGCTCTAACTACATAAAATTTTATATACTTTTTATTCATTTAGCCAAGTTTTTTAAAAGAAGCCACTAGACTAAGAGCATGTATTCTAATACTAGATGCATTTGTTTTAAAATTAATTGTATGACCTTGGGCAAGTTATGCAACCTCTGTGCCTCATTTTCCTTAACTGTAAAGTGAAGATAATATTACCTATACCTCATAAATACACCTAGAACAGTGCCCAGCATAGAGAAAGTGCTAAATAAGGATTAAATTGTTAAGTATAAAGCTCTGTGTTCCAAGCACTGTGCTAAATGCTGGAGATTCTGGTTTAAACAACATAGCACTTGCTTTCCAAGGGGCTGAGACAGATAATTGCAGCATAATTTGTCACACAGGTACATACGAGGAATCTTTGAAACACCAGATGCACTGAGAAATGGTTTCTTCCATAATAAAAATTAATATTTTTCAAAAACAGTACATAATAATAGCATTGTGTGTGGGTGATAGGTACATCAGGGCTCAATACATTATTCTTTCCACTTTTGTGTATGTTGGAAATTTTATATAATAAAAGCTTTTAAAATGATAAATTTTGTTTTCTCCTTCATAAGATAAGCAAAAATTATATAATTTGAAGGGTTTTCTTATACCAATGTTTTTACACTACAAATTAACTGTGTCAGCAGTAGTATAAAGATTCAGAAATATTAAGAATTCTCTTGATAAGATTGCCACCTACTGGACTGCCTTAAATTTCACCATTTACAGTTGGTAATTTAAAACACGTTAAATACCACACTTAACCCAATAAAAGGCAAAGCTTTATTTTTCCAAAATAAAAGATTCTGAGGATTCACAAAATCCTCCATATCATAGATAATTCTGTCTGTTATGCTGAACACCACATTGCTTGGAGAAGACTCATCATCCTGAAGAAATGTTAGTCAATTCCTATTTGGATGTTTATAGAGGTTACCGGACACAATGAGTGAAAAGGAAGCAAAGATATTTAATATGGATTCAGTAATTATTATTGGATATATAGAACCCACAGTTGCACGTATTAGATACTATCATCAAGATAATTATATTAAAATAAAATAAATATAATTTAGCCATTCCGCAATGAATACATATCTCAAGATATGTTGTACACCAGCAGTCCCCCTTTTTGGCACCACAGACAAGTTGCATGAAAGACAATTTTTCCACGGACCGCAGGGAGGGAGGGTTTCAGGATGGCTTCAGGATGATTCCAGCACATTACATTTACTGTGCAGTCAAACCTCTCTGCTAATGATAATCTGTATTTACAGCCTCTCCTCAGCACTGGCATCACCACCTCAGCTTCACCTGAGATCAGGCATTAGACTCTCATAAGAAGGACACAACCTAGATCCCAAGCATGTGCTGTTTATAATAGGGTTTGGGCTCCTGTGAGAATCTAACGCTACTGCTGATCGGACAGGAGGCAGAGCTTATGCGGTGATGCCAGCGATGGGAAGCAACCGTAAGTACAGATAAAGCTTTGCTGGACATTGCCTGACTCACCTCCTGCTGGTGTGGCCTGGTTCCTAACAGGCCACCAACCACAGCCTGGGGGTTGGGCACCACAGTTGTACACAATAAATATCTACAACTTTTTTCAATTAAAAAAATCAAAGAAAAGCAATATAGAAAGTTGTTATGTATTATCATTTTTTTTTAGAGTCCAGTGGCTTTTAATAGTTTTGTCTCCTATGCCATGAATTCATAAGGAATAGGTTGCAGCAATTCAAGTCCTTTCCTTTGCTTCTCACAAGTGTGCTATGCCTATTACACTATGAATTCATAGGGAACAGGTCCCAGCACCTCCGGCTCCTTTCCATTGCTTCTCACAAAGTGTGCGAAACCTATTATGCTATGATTTCATAGGGAATAGGTTCCAGCAGCTCTGGCTCCTTTCCATTGGTTCTCACAAAGGGTGCTTCTCTGGGTGGAGCAGGCTGGAACTTCAGTTGAACCCAGGTACCTTACTCTTTGGCTTCCTTCTTTTTCTGATCATTTTCCTTTACACATTTCAGGAAGATATCTCAGCTCTTAGAATGCTTAATGTGCTCAATACTTTAATCCTCTTGGTAAGAATCTTGCCCTTAGCTTGTTTGTTTACAACAATTCCAACAGCATGCTGGGTAACACTGTAGACTTTTTCCCTTTTGCCATGGTAACATTTTTGGGGTGTGCCTTTTTGAACAGTATCCATTCCCTTGATATCTACAATATCATCTTTCTTGTAGATTTGCGTGTATTTAGCCAAAGGAACAACTCCATGTTTTCTAAAAGGTCTGGAGAACATGTTTCAGGTGCTTCTCCTTTTTCCCTTTGTGTTCATCATTTTGGCAAATTACTGGAAGATGGTAGCTCCAGCCAAAAGGAAGGTCTAATCAATTTTAAAAACAATTTTCCTAATGTATACAAATGTGTACTTGTGTCTTTGCTAAAATTTCTAAGGATAGTAATGTATACTAATTGAAAAATTACTCTGGAAAAATGCCTTCTAATTACTCAGAAAGTAGCTTAAGTGATGATGAAGACACTGATAGTAAAGATTATTGGAGTCTAGATAAAAATGTTTTATGAATATGAGAGTGGGAAAAAATAACATTTGTTAAGATTTTATTTTGTGTAATATATTTAAAATGTATGTGTAAATGTTTAACCAAGTTAGCAATTAAAATATTTATAATTAGACATTGAACTATTTCACCTAAATTTGTCAAGGTTTTTATATTCAAGTTGATCAAACTTGAATCTTTTCATTGAGAAAAGGAAGGATTGCCTTATAGTCAGGCATAGTTTAGGCATAATATACCATTTAATGATAAAACTCCAAGATTTTTAAATAATATTTATTATTAATTATATTTATAATATTTATTATTAATAACATTTATAAAGACACATGGTTTGAGGGGGCTCTAACTGGCTAACTCTAGGGCAATCTGAACACCAAAATAATTAAGTACTATAGTGAGTTATAAAGTACTGGGGGGAAAAAGAAATTCAGAAGTCTTTACCAATAATAAGTATATAAATAAATGGAAAAGAAGGGAAAACTCTGGCTTATATCAGAATGCCAAGGACTGATTGGTAAATGTAGAAAGAGTGCAGGAGTTAAGAAACTATCATTTTTGCAATTACCACACTAAAGACTGGGTCAGATAAGAATCATGAATGAATTTTAAATCAAGGAGGAAATTTTGATGAGGAGCAGGATATATTTTCCTGGTCTTATCATGACTCCTCACAAGACTGCTTACTAGTCGTAAGACAGGAAAAAAAGTAATTATACAGTGACGAAATCAGGCATCTTGACTAAGTAATCAAAATTAACATCATCAGAGAGAAACAGATGGTTATCAAGCCACCTCCAGATGTGTGATACCTTGTGAAGGACATAGCACCTATACAGCAATGTACAATCTGAAGCTAATCACAAGGAAATACTTAAAATAAAAACCCCAAATGAGCAATGGTTTATTTAAAAGAGGAGAAAGGGATGTATTCTTCAAAAATGCCCATGACAAGAAAAGGTTGTAGAAATGTTCCAGATTAAAGAAGGCTAAAGACATATGGCATTAAATGTGGTATCTGATCCTAGATTGAACGGGGGGGTTGGGGGGGAAGGATATTATTGCATAGACTGACAAAATTGGAAAACAAAACAGTAGGTTAGATGAAAAGTACTGCATGAATGCTAAATTCACTGAAGTCAGTAAGTACACTGTGGTTATGTAAGAGATAACCCTACTCTTAGGAAATACACACTAAAGTAAATATTTAGGGGTAAAGGGTCATGATGTATATAACTTACTCTCAAATTATTCAGAAAAACAATTTTTTGTGTATACAGGGAAAGGGTGAGGAAGAAGGGGGAGAGGAGATAGTGGGGGAGAGAGAAAGGGAGGGAGGGAGGGAGAAAGAGAGAGAGAGAGAAAAAGAGAGAGAGAGAGAGAATATATGAATGCAAAACAAATGGAGTAGAATGTTACCAATAAATGAATTTGAAAAAACAGTGTACAGGAGTTCTCTGTACTAATTTTATTTTTTAAACTCTTCCATAAGTTTCAAATTACTTCCAAATAGTTTAAAACATTGCTATATCTAATGTTAACCCAAAAAAAAAAAAAATTAAAAGGTTGCTATATGTAAAATATAATCAAATTCTTTTAGAACTATAATATTTTAAAATCTAATCTTATTCTTTTAGAACTGTAATATTCAACATCAAAGGTATATTTTCAATTATTTTTTACCAATTTTAAGATTCACCATTAGTTTTTACACCACTAAGAAAAAAAGTGACAATTAAAAGATGCTATCAGTTATGACACATACCAAAATTTCAGAGACGTTGAATATAAAAACATATGCATCCTAAAATTGATGAAATATAGTTTTATATATGGCCAAGTTTTGCAAACAATTAAAAATACATGCATGCATCACTTTGCCAAAATACCGAATGGAACTTTTTCTGTTACCTGAATACTAGCAGGATATAATAAGTGGGAACAAAGTGAAGCTAAAGAAAGCTGCAGATAATTGGGGGCCAGGAACTTCCTAGATTTAGGAGGGACAGAGGTGGCCATGGTGCCAACCAACACCTCAATTGCTCCCACCCTCATCGCTGAGTCTAGAGAATGTGGAGGGGAAAGAGGGGGATAGTCACAGTATACAGAAGTCTTGCAGAAGGGGCTTTTCTTTCTCTTCATCATCACCAATTTCTCCCAGTTCTTGAAGCCAAGTGAACAGGCACTTATATTTCTAGTTTTTGCCCCTACAAATAATGCTGTACAATAAATGCCCTTAGATAATGTTGAAGCTAAGAAAACAGTACGCCAAAAGGAAGGCCTCAGAAGCAAAAGTTTTTCTCTGACCTTCTGTAGTCCTCCTGTTTCTCAGTCCCATTCTCCCCTGAGGCTAGTCATAGAAACTAAAATCTCTCTTCCCTAAGGCAGGTCATAAAACCCAGAATGCCTTTTCCCAAAGCCAGCCATAAACCTTAAATTATTCTGTGTAAAAACTGGCCATAAAGAAATTATTTGACCTACCTTGTTTGACTGTGGGTCATAAAACACCCTCCCCCCATTCCCGCCAGGGTCCTGTCCCACACCCAGAAGGAAGGAATACACTTTCAGGCCAAAAAGAATCTAAAAAACAGGCCTTGATGAGTTTCCCCACACAGCCTATTAACATTAGAACATACCCTATTTGTCCAATCATATTTATACATGGCTGTCCATACCTTATTGAACCTAAACATAAAAGTAGACAATTTCTCTGTGTCTTCATTCTGAAGGCTCCTGTGTATACGCATTAAATAAATGTGTAGCCTTTTCACCTATTAATCAATCTGCCTCATGTCAGTGATTTTTCAGTGAACCTTTAGGGGGCCAAGGGCCTTGGTCCCTACAGCAATGATACTTTTATTTCTAATAGCATAGATTCCCTAAAATAAAACTGACGTTTGCAATTATTTTATTTTTATAGATTTTGCCAAACTGGTTTTCAAACAGGGTGTACATATACTTAACATTTCCATTAACAATATACGACTACCCTGTTCCCATATCTCCACCATTACCACATACTTTTTGCAATCTGATATCTTAAGGTTACTTCAATTTGCATTTCCCTATCTATTTGTGAATCAGGACATTTTTACATACATTTGCTAGCCATCTGAATTGCTTTCCCGTGATTTGTCTATTCATACCTTTGCCTGTTGTTCTCCTTCATTTTTTCTGCCAATTTTTAAGAAATGTATGTATATTATAGACATTAACCTTTTATCTGTCTACATTACAAATATTTTCCAGAATTATCAATTCTTATTACTTTGTTTATAGTATCTTTTGTCCCTACAAGTTCTTTTGTTTTGTTTTCTGAATAGCTTTCCTGTGAACTGGCACACACATACACATGGTGTGCATTTTTATATTTATATATTTAAAAGATATGCATCTACCTTTTAAAGCTTTTGAAATTCCAGTAGTTAAGCAGAAAAATAATTAAAAGTGAATGAAAAGTTAAGGTATTGATGCTATATGTAAATAAGGAACAGCAGGAAAAATGGATGTGAACAAACAGGGTTGAAGCAATGATTATGGAAAAAATAAAGCCATTTCATGTTTATTTCCCCCATTAACTGAGATTTTTGGTACACCAGTTATATCTAACTTGGAGAAAAAATTATTATATTATTTTCATCCTCATTTTTAATTAGAAAAACTAAAGTATAGTGAAAAGCCACAGTGCATAATACAACTGGGATTCAATAGTGTATCTCTTAAAACACAATAACAATGTCAATATAATGCAGTAATACATTGGTAGCATTTAGAAGCAAACTGCTTACCTTTCAATGGCTAATTCTTTGTTAGAAAGTTGCTGCACTGTAATCACAACCTTCTTCTCTATTCCTTGCTTTAATTTGAAATAAAATTTATCTCTATCCTTAGGCACAGGACTGAAATATCAAAGAGAACATGAATTACCAACACAATAATCCAATAAATGATGAAATAACCTATTCCAAGGTTAGAACAAAACAACAAAGTATTTAAGCAACAACGCTCTTATTCTTAAGATGTACTAAACTAACCTTGCCATAGGTAGCAAACTATAAATTTCATAGTCAGCAAAACAGAGTTGCTATTAATTTTTAAATTGGATTTATAAGAACCTTATTTTTATTTCCTAACCAAGGTTAAAACCAAGATCTTAAAATTGACTGATATGGCGCTGGGTGCGGTGGTTCACACCTGTAATCCCAGTGATGCAGAACAACTGCTTTAGAACAGGAGTTTGAAACCCAGTCTAGTGACAGGGACCCTGTCTCAAAAAAAAAGAGACTCATCTCTTAAAAAAATGAAAGAAAAATTAGCCGGGCATGGTGGCATGTGCCTATAATCCCAGCTACGTGGTACGTTGAAATAGGAGAATCATTTGAGCCCATTAGTTCAGGATGCACTCCAGCATGGGGGACAGAGTAAGACCCTCATTTCTGAAAAAATAACATAAAAAAATTAAAAGACATGATATAATTTCAAAGTTTAGTTTTTAAAACAAATTAAAAATTAAATGAGCTTATTTAATCTTTTTTAAAACTGTCACATTTCTGGATTAGCTGTTGGGAGGTCATGAGGGCCTGTAACACAGTAGAACCCAAGGCAAAGAAAGCAAAAAGAGCTTACTTTCAGATACCTAAAATTTGGGATAACCATGACATATCCAAGTAAATATAAATAAAAGATGGACAATGAGATATAGATCAGGGGCAAATTCTAGCCTAGGCCAAACTAACTATTCTCATGAATTAATTCATTAAAACAATAATGTCTAGCATATGGATTGTCTTATCTAAAAAGCAAAAATAACCTGAGCAACTTATTTGACCTCAGACTCAATTTTTTTATAGTTAACTAAATTATGGTCAAATCATATATTACCAGTGAGACCATTAAAACTAATTTTAAGAACATTTTAACAAAAAAATTATTTCAAGGAGAAAAAAATGTATATATACAATTGTGTAAAAATTCCCCTAAAAATAAACAAAGGGAATAAAGGAAATGTTAAAAGTGATTGCAAAAAAAAAAAAAAAAAAAGAAAAGTAATTGCAACTTATGAGATTATAGCTTTTTATTCTATTTTTATTATTTTACTAAATATTCTATAATAAATATAAGTATTTTTTAAATCATTAAGAAAATCATTTAAATATCTGAAAAGCATGAGAACAGTGAAATATATTCATTCACTAGAGTGAAATATTTCTTTATCAGCTTAAAGCCAACACTGTATAGTTTCTAGAAACTTTATATTAGTCAATATTGTATTTCAGGCACAATGCTAATTTTTATTCTTTCCAAACAGCTCACCTAAAATTTCCTTTTCCATCATCTTCTTTTACCTCCAAGGAGACACTGAAGGTAAACACATCACTGTCGGTGGTAGGAATAATAGAGTCTTTAACCTCAGATACTTGTCTAGAAGAACGTTTGAATGCTGTACAGAAACTATATAAAATTCTGCTTACCTAAAAGAATAAAAATGGAAATACCATTAGGCAAAGATTTCAACTGCATTCTGATATCCTTCTCTCCTAATTCTTAAATCTACACCCACCTTTCCATGACCACATTTTCTTTGGCCGATAAAGTATATATAGCCTGAGCACCTATCAGTTATTTAGATATTACATGACAAAATTTTCATCATTCATGCATTATAGGGTGGGTAAACAACTGTATATGATAAATATAGACCATCCTAACTCTAATTAAAGCCTAAAGACTCTCATCAAGTCTAAGAAAGAAAATATTGCTAAAGTACCCATGAAAAGTAAATTAATTACACACAATTTTTAACTTTGGAATCAATAACAGGGTATCATGTCACCTCACATAAACTTAAGTTCAAATATGAGGTGTGTTTTCTAACTTACTCAGATAAAGTTCAAGAGTATAAACACTAGAGACCAGAAGAGAACTGTGATTTAGGAGCTGCAACTAGGATCTGGGCATCCTTAGAATGAAGAAAGACAGGAAGACAAGGACCACCGAGTAGAGACAACAAATAACTTGCTGTCCTTGATTCAGAACCTCTCCCATTATAAAAACACATCAGAGGTGTGGCTAGAAACTAACACTGTCAGTGTCAGAGGGAATGAATTTCATTATTATAGAAAATTTTCTTTGAAGACATTCTCAGATAACATTTAATGAAAAGACAAGATTTCCTCCAAAGAAACTGCCTTTCTAGCTAGTTATGCTTAGGTATTATTTAGATATAGCATATATATCACTTGTCAGGAGAATTTTTTTTAATTGACAAATAATAATTATACATATTTATGGGGTACACAGTGATGGTTTGATACATGTAATATATAGTGATCAGAGAATTAGTAAATCTATCATGTCAAACATTTATCAATTCTTTGTGTTAGGAATGTTCAATATCCTGTCTTCTAGCTATTTGAAACTCTAAAATATATCATCAACTATTCTACAGTGGTATTCCACTTATCTATATAATTTTGTTTAACAAATCTTTCCCTAAGGAAAATTTTATTCCATAGAGCAAAGAGTATTTTATTATTATGTAAATTTCCCCCTAGCCCCTAATACAGACAGCCAGAATCTCTTCTGTGCCAGATAAAAAAATGAGTTATTCTTCTCTTAGGGAACTTAGATGTTATTTATCACTATCAACAATGATTCTTCACATTTATATAGATTTTTAGTTTATAAACTCTATTTATATATATTACTTCATTTGATCCTCCAAAATAACCTTATAAAGCAAGCCTAACAGGTTTTGCAATACCTTTTACAAATGAGTATGTACAGTGGGGTTCAAAACCTTTCCTAAAATCATTTGGCTATGAAGTGACAGAGCTAACACTAGAATTCTGAGTTGAGGGTTTTTTAAGGAGATTGTCTCCTGAAATTATTTTGACTAGTTCCTTGCTATCAATAACTTCCTTTCAAATAGTAAAGAAAGAAGAGAATCAAACACAATGAATTTATGTGTGTGTGCCTGGCTAGAGTATTCATAATGAGGAATGGCACTAAGAAAGGATTTCGTTCACTAAGAAAGGATTCTTTGCTATTACTTAAAAAATTTTTTAAAAAGTCATCTTTCAAATTCTTGCTTTGCTTCTCTCAACTCTGGCATTTAAAATGCTAATAAAGATGTTAAACTAATTTAAGTTCACAAAATAAGCTATATTTATGTATATACACTTAGCGCCTTCAAAATATACTATGAAATATTGTAATGAATAGATCCTAAGATAATTACTAAAATGATGCTGCATCTAAATCTTCCCAATGAACATTCACAAACAAGGTTTTAGCCAAAGTCTTTAATTTCTCTTTTCACTTACCTTAGCTTCCAAGGGCTCAATACTGAGCCATAGAATAAAGCAAATACCAGTTTTAGCAATAAGGCTACATGGTGACATGATTTGCAGAGCTTCCAGAGCTTGGAAGTAGTATAAAAAATGGTAAATAATTCCCAGAATGAATGCTTAAATGATCCTATCTATTCCATTAGTATTAGACCACTCTAGACTAAAAATATGTGTGTATGGCTCATATTCTTTCTCTAATGTGGAGAAGTACTCTAAATCTCACACTTTTCCAAAAGTTATTCTTTTCCTTGATCCCAAAAGTAGTAGCAGACCATCTCAAACTGGTGAGCTTGAAGCACAAAAAATTCTCCAAATCCCTCAGCCCACCACCCATGGGCTGAACAACAAAAACAAGGTGAATTGTGAGGGGTTAAACAAAAGTCTTATTTTCAATACCTCACATTGGGAAGTACAAGTAAAGAGACTGCTCTGAATATTAACAAATCCTTCACTTTAGATAAAGTGAATTCAAATTGTCCATTGAACTATATTAGTTTAGGAATATAATATTTGTAACTTACTTCAAACAAGAGCATTCCCTTCAACAGAATTTGTTAAAGTGTGGGGTCTTTCCTCATTTTTTCTATTTTTGTTTTTATTTATATATTCTGCCACCTTTTCTTGTATGCACAGTCTATCACATTCGAAAACAAGAGGTCCTCAAACTTCCAAAAGCCACACTTATATCAATCAATCAACGATTACCCTAAACTGCCCTCCAAAAGCAAAATTAATAGTTTACGTGATTAACACTTTTAACTGTATAGGAATTCTGCCAGCCATCCTAAAGTTCAACTTCTATAGTAGTACCATATTTGTTTTGCAATGTTCATAAAATTTTAAAGTATTTTACCATGTTATCTCATTATAATTTTATATAAAAGAGTAAAAGCAAAAGCAACAAAGGACTAATATTAATAACAAATGAAGGCCTCAAATCTCACACAATTAAGATAATGATAAATTCATTCATTTAACAAATACTTTGTGAGCACTTTCAGTGTACCATAATATTGTTGGGATTTGACTCTACTAATGTATACAAAATTATGTACAGGTGTTCCCTGATTTTCACACATAATGCTTTCTTACAGATATACTGAAATTGAATGTATAAAAAGTAGACAATGGACTTTACATTTTACTTGAGGGTAGGAAGTGGGGAAGTCCCAAACATCTAAAAGTATTTTAAGTCTCTATTTACACTTGACTATGTTGGTATAATATTCAGTGGCATATTTCTAGCATGTTCTTTGTTTCTGTTTTCCTCTGCTAACACTTAAATTATTGAGCTAAGTCCAATAAGTATCTAGCTGAGGCTAAACCTTTTTTCTTTTGGCATACATAATGATTCCCTCTCATCCACCCCAGGACATTCAATTTACATGTGCTGGAATCTAAGCTGTATGTTCTCTGCTGTATTTCTAGCACTTAGAATAATTCTAAAATTAGAAACATATTTAGAATTATTAACAATAATTCTAAAACAGAAACAAAGAACATGCTAGAAATATGCCACTGAAGATTATACCTACATAGTCAAGTGTAAATAGAGACTTAAAATACTTTTAGATGTTTGGGACTTCCCCACTTCCTACCCTCAAGTAAAATGTAAGGTCCATTGTCTACTTTTTATACATTCGATTTCAGTATATCTGTAAGAAAGCATTATGTGTGAAAATCAGGGAACACCTGTACATAATTTTGTATACATTAGTAGAGTCAAATCCCAACCATATTATTTTTTCCCCTTTCTCATCTCTTCTCACTCTTTCATATCCTTTGTTTCAGAGATATCAGCAAGCTTGTCACATCAGAAGGCCACACAAAAAAAGTCAAAGACCTTGGAAAATTCTAAAGTAGATCACAAGGCTTCAGGAATTTTCTCTTTTTTGGAGACAGAGTCTCACTCTGTTGCCCAGGCTAGAGTGCCGTGGTGTCAGCCTAGCTCACAGCAACCTCAAACTCCTGGGCTCAAGCAATCCTCCTGCCTCAGCCTCCCGGGTAGCTGGGACTACAGGTGCTTGCCACCACACCCAGCAAATTGTTACTATTTTTAGTAGAGATGAGGTCTCACTCTTGCTCAGGCAGGTCTTGAATTCCTGAGCTCAAGCTATCCTCCGGCCTCGGCCTCCCACAGAACTAGGATTATAGGCATGAGCCACCGCACCCAGCCAGGAATTTTCTTTTTAAGAAGGTTAAGTATATAGGGCTGAGTCAGAGTTGTAAAGAAAGATAGGAAAAAATCAGATTCCACCTTTCTCTCTTTGGGAGAAAGGACACAACAGTACATTAACTTCATTAACAGCAATCAAACTGCATTTAATACTGACCATATCTTATAATTTGCTATTTCTACTAAAAAGGTTAAAATCATTTGTGGATTTTAGATTCTGCAAATAAGCTGAAATGGTAATCTAAGGAATGGTAAAGTAAACCTCGAAACAATGATTATCAATATCTATAAGTTCTTGGAACAAAATGGATAACCAATTTCAACTGTCATCCCTCAGTATCCAAAGGGGTTGGTTCCAGGAACCCCAATGAATACTAAAGTCCATGGATGCTCAAGTTTCTTATAAAAAATGATATAGTATTTGCATACAACCCACGCACATCCTCCCATATACTTTAAATCCAGAAACTACAAGAGCTTCCACAGGAAGAAGTTGCAGAGCAGAACCCATAGATACAGAGAGCTTACAATACATCAAGGAAAGAAAATTAAAAACATGACAATCACTTCAATATAATAACACTATTACAACACACACACACACGCGCACACACACACGCACACACACATATAAATAATCTTGAATGGGCATTTTATTTGCAGAAAACAAACATTTATTGATAAATAATACAGTACAATTTTTCCCCAGATGGTAGTACCTATATAAAGTACTAATTAAACACAAAACTGTGTATCTGTGTGGGTTTCTTGTCGTTGTTTTTGAAGAAGTATGCAGGGCGGCACATGTAGATATCTGAAATGGAGATACACCCAAATCTTAACTCTGGTAGAACTTTGAGCACTTTTTATTTTCTTCTTTATTTAAGTATTTTCCAAATTCTCAAATATGTATTACATGTTAAAAGTTCAAATTATGCTATTCAGTAACAAAGATGGTTAGTTAAAATAAATATAACAGTTTCTCCAAGAGACAGCCTTTTCATTAATATTGGTGAAAGACAACTCACTCTTTTAGAAATATCATATACCAAAAAAATTTTCACTTAAGAAATAAATGTAGAAAAATCATTCTATGAAAGGCACCAAGAAAGGGAGGTGTTAAAATTTTTAAATTAACTTGCTCAAATATATTACTCATGGGAAGGAGGTACAATAAGAGGCATATCGTCCAAGAAATTTTTTAAAACATATAAATATCAATTTATTTAAGGAAAATACTAACCAGATGACTTCTGAATTATCTTCCAAAATAAGGCTAAAATACCAACTAAATAAATATCTATTTAAAAATAATATTGTTGCGGAGACCAGCGGGAAGGGTAGGTGGATCTGCTGTTTCCCCTCCCCTGCATCCCGGACTGCTGGTGGGCTCCCCAGCAAGCGGAGAGACCTGCGGACACCAGCCCAGCGACAACCGCCGCCAGTGAGCGGTAAGCCAGTAGCGGACGTGGCACCAGGCTCCCAACTCCCTCGGGGCACCTCCGTGTGCACAGACCCGAGCCGCGCGGCAGACGCCATATTGCCTCCTCCTCCCCTCCCCCGACCCTACCCGCGGCTGCCCAGAGAGACAGAGAGACAATATAGCCACCAGCCGGAGGCACCTCCAGGGAACGGGACCTTCCCTTTTGGGGCCCTACAGCTGACTAACGGGAACTCAGACAGTGAGCTCTCTGCCCGCCAGCCCTCCCAGGTGCTGCTGGCACGGTGATCCCAGGAGAACGGGACAGAGCCTGAGGTTGAGAAACATAGACCTGGCTTGGGTTCCCTGTGGGTGAACTGGGAAAGGCACTCGTCTCCCTGGTGGGGACAAAGTTTGAACTCTGGGACCCAGAGGTCAGACCTGCAGACCACATCCCGTGCACCGAGGCCTCGCATTGCCCAGGGCACAGAAGGGATATACGTGAACAGCCTGCTGAGGTGTGTGTGCTTTCAGGGGCAGATCGGCGTCCTAGAGGGCAACCCTCCCCCCAAAGGGAGGCCGTGTGCCCAGCCCAGGTGGCATTCCTGTGCAGGGAACCTCCCCGCTGGCATCACAGCCAGGGGAGGCCTGGTAGCGTGTGGTCTGGTCTGCTGACAGAGGCCCAGGAGTAGCCGCGGACTTGGGGACAGTGAAAGAGGCCAGGCCCGCTCCAGACTTCGAGTCTCGGACAGCCCCACCCCAACACACAGACTCTCTGACTCAGCGGGGCCATTCCAGCCCCTCCCTGTTAGCTTTGCCTGGAAGCAGAGAGAACAGAACTTTGACCACTGCTGACGACATTGGTGGTGCCTGAGGGCGGGCTTACCCAACTCAGCTCCGCCCAGACTCTCTCCTAAACCAGCCCTCACTGAAGGGGAGAAAAGGACACACCTGGAAGTCCCAGGGCCCCACCCACCACCTGAGGCACTAGAGTTCTCTCTTCAGGAACAAGAGCTGATAACAGGACACAAAAACAACAGCGTAGCCTGTTCCTCCAAGCAAGCGCCACCTACTGACAGGGAGAGCATCCCGCACACCCTTTTCACGACACCTACTGACTCATTATACAGGGAGTGGTCGAATCTCACCCACAGACACCACCTACCGGCTCAGAAACTAAACAGGGCGTGTGAAACAAAAACCTAAAGAAAAGAAACAACAACTGATCGACATGGGAAGAAATCAGCGAAGGAATTCAGGAAATATGAAGAACCAATCGGAAAACACACCCCCAAAGAGGAGCCCCAGCCCCCTAGAAACGGACACCAACCAAAATCAGGCAATCAAAATGACAGAAGAGGAATTTTGTATGTGGATCATAAGAACATTCACTGACCTGCAAGAACAACTCAATAACCAGCACAAAGAAACCACAAAAAG
>VSMD01000125.1:0-32185 GCA_008750895.1 Mirza zaza
GTCCCTCACACCAGGGCGGGGGGTCCCTCACACCAGGGCAGGGGGGCCCTTCACACCAGGGCGGGGGGCCCTTCACACCAGGGCGGGGGGTCCCTCACACCAGGGCAGGGGCCCTTCACACCAGGGCGGAGGCCCTTCACACCAGGGCGGGGGTTCCTTCACACCAGATCGGGGAGCCTTTCACACCAGGGCAGGGGGGCCCTTCACACCAGGCCACAACCCTGCACTGCCTGGCCCCTCTCCGGTTCCTCTAGAGGACCTCCCTGGCCCTTGCTGATCTCACCTGAGGACAGGTCACCTATGCTTTCATGGTGCCGTGGCCTGGTGGCAAGGCAGCTCCCGAGGGCAGACCCCTTCCCCGCCCGAGCCGGGGTCTCCAGGGGCTGCTCCGAGAGGGCTCAGGACAGGGGCCAGAGAAGCTCAGAGCCACAGCACCCCTCGGGGTCAGGGAGGGGGCTCCTCACCTGGAGTCCATCCAGGCCCCAGGGCCCTGGCGAGGGGGCTCAGATGCATCAGGGAACAGGAGAGCCTCACGCCCACCCTTCGAGCTCCTGCCGGGACACCAAAGAGTCCCCAGGTGCAGACTAGGGTCCCAAGGCCTGTCACATGCACAGACAGCAGGACCTGCAGCTGCCCGGCTCCCCGCGCCAGGCCGAGGCCCAGGGAGAGGATGGGGGAGCTGAAGGGCCGGGGTCTGGGGGCCAAGCCCAGGGCACAGGCGTCAAACCAGGTGGGAAAGGACTTGTTCTTGGTGCTTTAAAAAATAGTGAGCGAGACTGAGAAACATTATTTCTGAGGTAAAGATAAGTCTAGAGAGGGAAAGTGTTTATATGAAACAGGTAATTTCAGGGGAAGCACAGAGAAAGATGGTTCTGAGAACACTAAGATTCACACGCTCATTAACACGAGGATGTTATCAAACTACCCGATGCGCACACGCGCATGCACACGCGTTTCTATCCACACGCCCACCCCCCGGGGTTCATGCCAGACCGGAGGTGTCATTCACTGGCAGGTGTCCGCACGCGGAAGAGCTCGCCGCAGGCCCATGAAGGTGCTGCCAGGTACGCGAGAGCCGCTGCACTCGCCCAACAACCTTTCCACCACGGAGGGGGAGGTGGAGACAGAGACGGACAGAGGACAGAGAGAAACAGAAAGAAATAGAGAGAAGCGGAGGAGAGAGAGCAAGGAAAGGTGCAGGAGGAGAGGCCGCCACGGGCCATGTCCCCACCGCGGCCCACGCAGGACAGCCGCGTCCGCGTTAACGGTAGGCTGCCCGGAGCCACGGTGTCGGAAGACGGTGGCGTGATCTCGTCACCCTGGTCTCTCGGAGCTCAGCTGCTTTTCCTGTAGGCAGCCAGCCACGGTGGCAGCATAACGTTCTGGAACACGCACCCAAAGGAGGAGACGGGGCGTTCTCTGGACGCTCGCTGGGTCGTCCCGAGTGACCACCGGCGGTCTGCAGGGAAGAGAGCGGAACAGCAATTGCGTGAGCACGGGTGCCAAGCGCTGGGGAGCCCCAGCAGCCCGAGCGGGGTGACAGTTTGCTGGAGTCCAGGCGCAGAAGCTCTAGGCCTGGGAGACGGCCACGCTGGCACCGCTGCCCCACGGGACACCGCACCAAGCCGACACCCACCCCCACCTGGCGTGCCCGCATTGCATGAGCCGACTTGTAGCTTCCAATAGCCTGTCCCGGTGCCCGGGGGTGTGGATACGTTTTCTCTTTGGATTTCAAGAGACTTGAAAGAGAGCGTAGAATCGGAGGTTCAGAGTTTGTGGGACCAGTGACACCTTTTGGAAATAAGTGTTACAGCCACGAACGGAGCACGGAGCACGAAGCCCGAGCCTTTGGAGACTCCCTTCCCGTTCCTGGCACCCAGCCCAGCCCCCTGGGGCAGCCGCGTCCTCATGCTCCGCCCACAGCGCCGGCCACCCCAGTGGGCCACAGGCCTTGGCCACATCCTCTGTCCTTGGCGACGTCCTGGCCGGGCACAGCCCAGGGGCCAGCGGAGGCCCCTGTCCGTCACGGAACTGGTCACACCTGATTTAAACTCTGAGCCCGTGACCTCAAATCCAGAAGCATCCGGACAGTTTCCAGCCTTCGCTTCCCGCCCCCTCACCAGCCTCTGCTCTGGCCTTCCCTGCGCCGAGTCTCTTTGGGGAGCTGCATGTCGGACGGAAGGTTCCACCGCCTGCCGACTTCTCCTCCAACTCTGGGCGTGCAGGGCGCGGGCGCCGGGCTCGGGACCAGCTCTGCCGGCTGCGCGGGGCGGCCGTGAGCACGGACTGCGCCGGCACGTGGCGAGGGCCTGGGTCCCCCAAGAGGCCTCCCGTCCCTCCCGCTATCTCCCTCCGTCTCCAGAGAGAGCCGCCCCTTGCCAGGGGAGCCCCCCGCCCGGCCCAGTCCCATTTTCTACCCCGAGTCCTCTCCCAGCAGATACGGTTCCCTCCTGAAGAAGAATCCTGATTAATACAATTTCCTACTTTTCTGTAAAGTTAATTAAGTTTTCATACAATTTCTGCATCTTGTGCAAGAGTCATTCCCCTCGTCCCCCTTGTGGGCACTGCGGCAGGGCTGCTCCCAGAGAACAAAGCCTCCGTGGGTGGCCGATGGGAAAACAGAGGCACACACTGCCGTCCCCAGCCCGCTGCCCTGATGGCCTCGTCCCCTTTCTTTGTCCACAGAATGAGCACCCGTTTGTCCAGATCTGGGGGGCAGTCTCTAGACCTCAGGAACAGGCAATTCCCACTCAGCCTGAGCCTCACGTCACGGTCCGTCCACTCACCGTCGGTAATCTCATCTGTCTTGGCCACGACTCGGTCTGGGGGCAGCCAGGAGTCCTGATTCTGACCACGAGATGTGCACGGAAGTCGGTGAGGTTGGTTACCAGGGAGGACTTTGCTTTCTGGATACAAGGGATCAACTTGGATGCCTTGTACCCTGTTCCCTTTGCTCTCCCCTATTTTTTTTTTAAACTGGAATGTGGGTGTGATTTCTGGAGGTGCAGCAGCCTGCTGTAACCAGGAGGCGTCAGGCATGGAGGTGACGGCTCACCTGCTGAGATACTGGAGAGGAAAAGGGAGGGGGTCCCTGGGTGGGGGAGCCAGCGAGGGGCTGTTGCAGCCTTGGGCTGTGCCCCTCCAGGCTTTCTTGTATGTGAGGGAAGAAACCCAAAGGAATTCAAGCTGCTGGGGTTTGGCAGTCTGTTCCCTGCCTCCTAAAGCATTCCCAACTGATAGAAAGTAGAACTTGAAATTCGAACAAAATGCTCAGAGGTGTAGGACCACGATGGACGTTATTTGGCTCTTCGTAATCTAGAAAAGCCCTGCTGACTTCAGCCACGTTTTTATCCAGTATAAAAAACACATATTGTCTAAACATTCGTCAATGCTCGAGTCTGTGTCTCAGATGGAAACAGGCGCAGATCTAGCCCTGGGGACCAAGGGCCAGCATTTCCAAGAGACGAGGCTCTGTGCTCCCAACAACAGGCTCTTATGGAAAGTGACACTAGCACTCAGGTGTGTCTGTGACCGCTGATCCCCAGCACCTCTGGGAGACGGCAGGGCTCCTCAGGAGACGCCCTGGGTTGCACGGTGCCCCCTCGGGCTCCCATCCAGGTCGCTGCTTGGATTTGTGCCCCCGGCTCTGCCTCCCAGCCTCCCTCTGCCAGCAGGACCGCATCGGCGTCTGGGAGCTAACAGCGCACGAGCAGACCCTGCACAGCCTCTCTTCCTCATCTGTCCTCGGACGCGTGTCGCGTTGCAGGGGATGAAAGGCAAACGCAAATCTCTTTTTTTTCTGGGTCACGACCTCAGAGAACTGTTGTGCCACTGAGCACCCCCTATCCTGGAAACATATTTTAATGCCACTTGTTTTCATCAGCAGTTCCTTCTTTGTAGAGTGGTTTCAATTACAACAAAAAGGGAAATACTCTCAGAAACTGTAATTTCATTATCTCAGATTAGGGCGCCGATGCCAACGTTTCAGATTTGATTGTTTTCAGTATTTTTCCTTGAAACAACGACTTTTCTTATCTGAAAACGTCCTGACATTCTAGAAAGGTCTCATCAAAAGGAGAGGAATATGTGAATTGATCAAACGGCCACGCTCACACCTGTGTTTGAGGAAACCATGTCCTTTATGACTTCTTTTGCTTTTGTTTTCCTCTGTTGCTGTTTGGTTAGAGCAATAGAGGGTTTGATTCGGGGTTTGTAAAAGTATAAGATTTATTTACCCTAATTCAAGTAAAGTGCATGTGTACATACATATGTGATTGCTCAGGGTTGATAATTTAAATAAATTAATTGTGATTGAGCCTGTTTATTGTTTTTAATCATTCTGTAGAATTATATTACTTGCTTTCTTGTTGATTGTGGTTTTCCCACGAGAAAGGAATGTTGACTTTCATTTTCATCACTGTGCTGAGCACTGGGCAGGAAGTCTGGCCCATGGCGAACACTCCGTGAATATTTGTACATGTTGATTACCTATAGTATGAATGGGTAACACTGGCAGGGTGGCTTCTCTGGGCACCGCATTTAATTCCATAATCAGCATTTTAAAAAAAATGTTTGGCTTTTGCTGGTGGGACTGCAAACTAGTTCAACCTCCGTGGAAAGCAATATGGAGATACCTTAAAGCGATACGAATAGATCTACCATTTGATCCAGCAATCCCACTAGTGGGCATCTACCCAAAAGAACAAATGACACTCTACAAAAAAGACACCTGCACTCTAATGGTCACAGCAGCACAATTCACAATTGCAAAGATGTGGAACAACCCAAGTGCCCGTCAGTACATGAGTGGATTAATAAAATGTGGTATATGTATACCGTGGAGTACTATCCAGCTATAAGAAGCAACAGTGATATAGCACATCTTGTATTTTCCTAGATAGAGCTGGAACCCATTCTATTAAGTGAAGGATCCCAAGAATGGAAAAATAAGCACCACATGTACTCACCAGCAAATTGGTATTAACGGATGAGCACCTAAGTGGACATATAGGAATGACATCTATTGGGTGTCCGGTGGTGGGGAGGGGACGGGTATATACATACATAATGCGATGCCCACTGACTGGGGGATGGACACGCTTGAAGCTCTGACTTGAGGGGTCAGGGGGGCAGGGCAATATACATAACCTCAACATTTGTACCCCCACAATATGTTGAAATAAAAAAGAAAAAAAAATGTGTTTGCTTTTGCCTGAATCGTAACATTCCACAAAATTCCCTCATTCCTAGACTCCGATGAGGTGCGTTCGTCAGAGATCTCTGTTCTGTGGGAGCCGTGGGGACGAAAGCGCCGGGCTATTTATGCGCCCGGACACGGAGGCCGATCTCGGCCCGCGGCCGGCTCCCCGCCGCGCGAGCCACAGCTGCCCGCGTGTTTATTTTGGTCATGGATTTCAAAGGGCCGTTTCTTCCCTAAAGTAAACAAACATAATGGAACAGCTGCGGCTGATAAAAACTCCCAGGCATAATCATCACCCTCTTGTATATATCCTGTGGTTTCAGATTTAATTTTAAAAACTTCCCTTAACTCTTCACGCACGGCGGGTGGGTGGATTTGGCGGAAAGCGGCAGCACAGCCCTCCTCTGCCCGGAGGAGCCACAGGCAGGGGGAGGGCCGAGGTGTCCCCTGCCCTGCCCAGCAGCGGGGCCGCAGGCTGTGGGGCCGCCCGACGTCTGCTGCTCACGGCCGGGCCTGGGTGCCGGGGCCGGGCTGGGTGCCCCCACTCGCCTGGGGCCAGCCCTGAGACCACGCAGCTCCTCGGGCCACAGGGTGGGACGCTGGCTGCACAAAGCCCAAAGCCGTCCGCACGCGGCGTGGGGCTGGACGGGGCCGTGCCCCCTCCGTCATTCTGTCCATGCAGTGGGTCCCCGGCAGCCTCCTCGCGTGCCTTGAAAGGTCTATGCGGTGAAGAGCCCTGGGAGGTCCCGAGCATTTTGTTTATTTGTATCTGAAAAAAAAAAAAAAAAAATGCTCCTTTCCCGAGCTTTGGGATTCTTTTTAAACCGCACGCCATGCGCGCTTTCCATAGAACGAGCACATTGTGGTGGATCAACAATGCACTCAAAAATCGAGACGTTCCCCCAAACATTGGCCGTATGATGCATATGCTGCCATATGGTAACATATGCTGCCGTAGGGTCCAGCTGCCCCACGGCTGGGGACATAAGCGGAAGAGCCGCGCGGAGAGACGCGCACGGAGACGTCCACACCCGCGTCCGCCGCACGTTATCTACGAGAGCCAAGCGTCAGGAACGACCCGGCGTCCCTCGAGAACGGAACGGAAAAACGGAATGCCGTCTGTCCGCAGGGTGGAATATTATTTAGCCTTAAAAAGGAAGGGAAGGCTGACGCCTGCTGTGGACACGGATGAAGCTTGAAAACACGGGGCCAAGTGGGGAGCCGGACACGGAAGGACGAGTCTTCCGCTCCCGCGAGGGGCTGCCAGGCTCACAGGGACAGGAGCGGAAAGTCGGGGGGCCAGGGCTGGGCGGGCTGGCAGGGGAGGCAGCTGGGGAGTCAGCCTCCAGTGGGGAAGGGTCTCCGTTTGGGAAGGTGAAGAAGCTCTGAGCGTGGATGGTGCTGACCACTGCCCCACAATGTAAAAGAACTTAATGCCCCAGAAATAGACTCTTGACAGCGGCGTAAATGGTCATTCTAGAGTATATTGTACCACAATGAAGGATAAAAAGGTCGGAACCAAATATGCATCTTCAAAGGAAATTCCAGAGCAATTCTTACGGCGGTGAGCACAGGTCACAGGCTTGTCAGCCCCTTCTCTGTCTCACGCGGCCCCACGTCCGACGTTCTCCGTGATGGCGGACACCTGTCGTGTGACCCCGTGTCGGCGGGGAGCCGCCCACCCCGTGCGTGGCGAAGGAAACGTCCCTATAGAGCCCCACTCTCCTGCCCCCGGTCCCACGCTCTGGCAACGCCCCAGGCCCTCTGCAAGCTTTTCGCCTGCCTGTGGCCTTGATCTCGGGGTCCCCGCAGAGCCTGTCCGTGACCCGGGTGTCTTGTCCCCTCCCACGCCCACCCGGGAGCGGGGCGTGGCACCGGCCCAGCCATCCTCAGGAACAGGGTCAGGACCGACACGTGAGCCGTGGCTGACTCTACGCCGCTCCACGTATGATGGCGTTGCAGGGCATGCCGATGGCTGTCTGGCAAGCGTTCCCTGACGCTGTGACCGCCAGCCCCCCGGGGACTGAGGACCTGTATAGTCCCTGGCCTGTTAGGACCGGGCCGCACAGCAGGAGGTGAGCCGTGGCCAGGTGAGCGAAGCTTCGTCTGCGATTACGGCCGCTCCCCATGGCTCGCATCATGGCCTGAGCTCCGCCTCCTGGCAGGTCAGCCACCATCTCCTGTCACCCCCAGATGGGACCGTCTAGCTGCAGGAGGACAAGCTCAGGGCTCCCACTTGAGTCTGCATTATGGTGATTGTATAATGATTTCATTATACATTACAATGTAATAATAATAATAGAAATAAAGGGCGTGATAGATGTGCACTTGAAGCATCCCAAACCCATCTCCCCCGCCCTGTCCGTGGAAAAATTGTCTTCCATGAAACCAGCCCCTGGTGCCAAAAAGTGTGGGGACCGCTGCCCTAACGTCCTCTTTTCAAATCATCCTAACTATTCATGAGCTTGGCACTTGATTGCGAATTTTAGGAACAGTTTGTCAGGGTCCACATGAAACCTTGTTGGGATTGTGGTTAGGATTTCTTTGAACTTGTAGATCAGGCCGGGCGTGGTGGCTCACGCCTGTCATCCTAGCACTCTGGGAGGCCGAGGCGGGCGGATTGCTCAAGGTCAGGAGTTCGAAACCAGCCTGAGCAAGAGCGAGACCCCGTCTCTACTATAAATAGAAAGAAATTAATCGGACAACTAATATATATAGAAAAAATTAGCCGGGCATGGTGGCACATGCCTGTAGTCCCAGATACTCGGGAGGCTGAGGCAGCAGGATTGCTTGAGCCCAGGAGTTTGAGGTTGCTGTGAACTAGGCTGACGCCACGACACTCACTCTAGCCTGGGCAAGAGTGAGACCCTGTCTCAAAAAAAAAAAAATTTGTAGATCAATTCAGGGGAGAGTTGATGTCTGTGGAATCCTTCCATTAATAAACATGATACTTTTCTCTATTTTCTAAAGGCCTGATTTAAAGAAAAAAAACAAACCTTCAGCAGTGCAGTCTTACAGTCTGGACAGGAAAGCACACACCCCACTGGACTTAGGTGTTTTGCGGGTTTTGTTGATACTGAGCGGGAGGCTGCTCTCCTGTTAACGTTTTCGGGTTGGTTCTCCGTGCTGGGTAGGAAGCCGCTGAATGCAGTGTGGGTTGATCTGATGTCTTAGTCCCTAGGGGCTGCTATAGCAAAAACGTCATTAATCGGGTGGCTCGTAAACAACAGAAATGTATTTCTCACAGCTCTAGGGTTCAGGCAGTCCAAGATCAAGGCATCGGCAAATCCGGTATCGGGTGGGGACCGTCTTCTCACTGCGTCCTCACAGGGTGGAAGGAGCCAGGCAGCTCTCTGGGGCGCCTTTTGTAAGGACACTAATCTCCTGTGTGACGACTCTGCCCCCATAACTTTGTCACCTTCCAGAAGTGCCACCTCCAAACACCAATGCATTGGGATTAGGCTTCAACATATAAACTTTGGAGGGACACAAATATTCAGACTGTGGCAATCTGCTCTCCTGTCTCCTTGCTGAATTCTTCTTAGTTCTGGGAGTTTGCTTGCTGGTCGGGGCTGCTGTGCGGGACAACTCCAGGGAATACATGCTCACCCATGCAACACACCCATGCAGCCCCGAGGGTGAGTGTCTGGGCAGAACTGCCTGATTCCCTTAGGTTTTCTATGTGCCTACCATGTTTCCCCGAAAATAAGCCCTACCCATAAAATAAGCCAGAGCAGGATTTGTAAGCATTTGCGCAATCGAAGCCCCACCCGGAAAATAAGCCCTAGTGACGGGCGTGGCTACCCAGCGCGTCTGCACAACCCGTGCGTGTCGTCGCAGAGCAGGAAAGAAGATGAGCAGCCCTTCTCATCTGCCCCATGAGAGCTCTATGGCTCTAAAGGAAACAGAGTCACAAGATATTCAGGATGGAATTCGGAGTTTGGAGAGTTATGATGATGTTCCGGAAGAAGACGACTTAACTCTATTTGAATAAATGTAGATTTGTTGTACCGTACTCTAAAAAAATAACACATCCCCTGAAAATAAGCCCTAGGGTGTCTTCTTGAGGAAAAATAAACATAAGACCCTGTCTTATTTTCAGGAAAACACGGTAGTTATATATTTGCAAAGAATAATGTTTTCCTCTTCCGTTTGAATTTTATTCTTTGTGTTCCTTTAAAAAAAAACAAAACATTGTATTGGCTGAAACTTCTAGTAAAATGATGCACGATGGTGAGGAAGATGATTTTTTTTTCCTTTAAAACGTTTCTACAACTTCAACATCAAGTATGGTCATTGCTATAGATATGTGTTTAATCAAGCAGATACTCTTTATCAAGCAAAGAATGTTTTCTTTTATTCTTAGTTTCCTACGACTTTTGTTTCCGCTTATGCACGTGTGTTTTTAATTCATCAAAGCCCTTTTATTTGGCAAATATTGAAATTCTTTTCTCCATTAAACTATGAATGCAGAGAATTACACCGACATATTTCTCAAACGTTATTCGTCTCTGGATTACTGGGATTAAAGACTACTTGGACGTGATGTATTATTTTAACTTTTTCCTGTGAAATTACAACATAATGAGAAAATGTATAAAATATACATGTACAGTTTAGTGACTTTCTATGCATTGAGTGTCAGAGTCACTGCCACCCAGGACAAGAGACAGGATTCCCCTCTGGGTGCCCCTTCCCATCTCTTCGATCAGCCATAATCTCAACCTTTACTGTACTCACTTTCTTATTTTCTTTATATTTTTCGACCTAAATATGCACCTCCAAACACTGCGATTTTGTTGTGCCATTTTTGACCTTTATGTAAATGGAGTCAATCAATCATACAGTATGTTTTTCTTGTGGTCTGGCTTCTTTCCTGGTCATTCCACTCTCTGAATACCTGGAGTGGCTTCTTTTGTTGTTCGTGCTGGTTCTCATTCATGTGGTCTTGTTTAGTTGTCTGCCTGGTTATCTTTACTTATGAAGTGGAGAGTGTTTTTATTTTTATTTTTTTTTTTAAATTTTTTTCAGGGAAAGATTGAGAACTGTCATAGGTTTTCTTCTTTCAGAGGAGTTTTATTTATTCATGAGTCAGCTGTGAGTTTGCTGTGAGTCACTGACAATCTAGGATCCCTTTAAAACAGTTTCATGATTTGAGAGATCATGTGCACACTCCTGATGAGTCATTGCTGGCTTCTTCCAGCTCTCCCTGACTTCTAGGAAGGGGTGTGTGGGAGCCAATTAGAGCTATTGTGCACATTTCCTCCCTGCTCTGTGATCCGTGATGTCATAGTGGCAGCACGAACTTGGCCTGTGTAGGGGTATTTACACCACGTAGATTAGCAGGTGTTGCAAACAAAGGGCTTGTGTCTGGGAGAGCTTGTTGTTAAGAACTTATTACCACGCGATGGCTTCTAGGGTTCAGCTCTTTGGGTTTTCCACCTAAAATGTGGGGTTGTTTACTAGGCAGGCTCCAGACTTCAATCTCTGTCTCCTAAGCCCGTAGAGGCTGTTAAATGCACTGCCTAATCCCTTAACCCCCTCTTCTTCTACCTCAGCGAAGACCATCTGGGCAGGAACATCTTTCAAAATCGGTCTCGCCTGGGCGGTTTCCGTTTTGGCAATCATTGTTAGAGCTGCTGTTAACGTCCATGTACGGGTTTTTTGTGTGAACGTAGATTTTGATTTCTCTGGGATAAACGCAGGGAGACTTCTGGGTCATGTGGTGAGTGGATATTCAAATCTGTAAGCGACGCCAAGGTGTTTCCAGAGTGGCACCATTTTGCATCCCATCACAGCGTGTCCACGTGCCAGTGGCTCTGCGTCCTTGTCAGTACTCGGTGCTGCGTCAGGTTTCTTTCTGTAGTTGGTTAGTTACTGATGTTTGTAATATGCATTTATTCCATTTTTTAATTTTAGCCATTCCAATAGGTGTGTAGTGCTGTCTCGCTACGGTTTTAATTTGCATATTGCTAATGCCTAGTGATGTTGAAATCTTTCCTAAAGTGCCTGCTCAAGCCTTTTGCTCATTTTTAAATTGGATTCTTTGTTCTCTCACTGTTGAGTTTTGAGCGTTCCTTATATATTCTGGACACGAATCCTGTGTTGGATATGTGATTTGCAACTATTTTCTCTCTTATGCTTATATTTTATTTAATTTTTTAAATTGCTTTCCTTGACTTAAATAGGTACATAGAACAGGACTCAGAAGAAAAAAAAAATCCATGTATGCAAAACTTTTATGTAAGTACCTAGGAAAGGATTACTAATAAAAGGTTTCACATGAAATCCATAATTTCGATTATCTTTGGGAGGGTGATGGTGACTGAGGGTAATGGCTAAGGGCGAATGTAGTTTTTTCCTGTAATGTTGACATCTTTACCAAGAGAAAGTTTTTAAATTTGTTTACCAGGAAACACATGAATATGTGAATACTATCTATCCTCACCAATATGTTCCTAAATAAAGGATGTTTTAAAAGCAATAAAGCAAAAAAAAAAAAAAGTACCAAAGACAAAGTAACATTTTAAAAATTCAGATTAATATATTTGTCTTTGTGAGAAATCTCTCGTGTGCACACACATGCTTCCCAAAGAGCACATCAACTCCTCGGTGGAAAGAGTTCGGCCGCAAATGATAACTGTTAGGTTCTCGCCAGTCCCAGCAGATGGAGCGAGTCAGAAACGCCACCCGCACCTCCCCGAGCCCCTTGGCCCGGCAGCCTCTGGGCCCTTGGACTTTTGTTCTGTTAACTGGACCAACTGTTTCCTTGCCCAGGGACAGCAGCCAGGCACCCCTCTGACTGTTGCGGTGCAGCCGGAGTGGGTGGCTGCACCCTGGAGTTTCCCTCACACCCCACACCCCATCACGGGACACGCCGTCGGGCACCCAGAACACCTGCCCAAGGTCTGAGGATGAAACCTGAGGGCAGGTGGAGTTCACACCTCTTGGGGGATTGACTAATCAGAAATACGAGATGGGAAGGTGTTGGGAAAGTAAAGGCCTTTTTCTTCTTCCCTTTCACAGACTGTTCCAAGACATTTATCCCGACAGTCTGGCCAAAGACCTCTCACATGCCCAGCTGCACACACCTGCCAAACAACCTCAGTGCGTCCTTTCGTGAAGCAGTGGGCATTGTGGAAATGCATAACCGTTACTTACTTCTCACCCTTGCACAGCCTATTGCCAGGTTTCCTTACTCTTCAAACTCAGACTCAGTGCCAGCAGTTAATCCTCGCCTCAGGCTCTGCCCAGGATAAGATGTAGCATGTGTCTCTCTTACTTAACAAGAAATTTGGAGCTAACCAGCCTAGAGATAGTGAAGCTACTCAAGTGTGTCGTTAAGGACCCACACTCTCTCCACCTTCCTATTCCACCATTCTTATTATGTGGCTTTTGTCCTCGTGGTCACAACAGGGCTGCTGCATCTCCAGACCTCTCATCCACAATTCAGGAAAGAAGAAAGGGGAATGACATGGAGGTAAAGAGCTGTGTTCTAGTAAGGCTTTATCTTTTTATCCAGGATAACAGGCACTCTTCAGGTGTCATGGCGAATATTACCTTCAGGGGAAGCTCAGAAACTGCATTATTAATTTCCATTCTCTATAATGGAGGCAGGTGAATGAGAAGGAGGTTTGGAATGGGCGAACAAGATCTGCTGGAAGTGGAAGCGGGAGGGCAGGAACAGAAACTCTCTTTGTGCAACTCGCAGCGTATATTTCACTCGCTCCTTCCAGCTGCTCTTGACCCAGGAGCAAATAAATTCCTCTTTTTTTTTTTTTTGCCTCCTGCAGAATAAGTTTCCTCTCTGTCTTCAAAACTGAAAATTGGAGTTCTATAATAGAAACTTTAAAGCATCGTTTATCTTTTTAAAATTTGGGTAAACATTTAAAAAGTGAGAGACTCCACATAGATGCTTAGATTCCTGGATTTCCTTGAAAATATTTGGGAGAGGAGTGCCCATCAGTACATGAGTGGATTAATAAAATGTGGTACATGTATACCATGGAGTGCCACTCAGCTGTAGGAAACAACGGTGATGCAGCACCTCTTGTATTTTCCTGGATACAGCTGGAACCCATTCTACCAAGTGAAGGATCCCAAGAATGGAAAAACCAGCACCACATGTACTCACCAGCAAACTGGTATTAACAGATCAACACCTAACTGGACACATAGGAGTAACATTTATCAGGTGTCGGGCGGGCTGAGGGGAAGGGGCGGGTATATACAAACATAATGAGTGACATGTGAACCACCTGGGGGATGGACGCGCTTGAAGCTCTGACTCGAGGGGGAAAAGGGGAGCAAAGGAAATCTACGTACCCTTAACATTTGTACCCCCATAATATGCTGGAAAAAATAAAATAAAAAAGAAAGAAAGAAAATATCTGGGAGAAGGGGCCGAGGTCCTCCCCGCACTGATTGGCGCTGTGGGCTGACTGTCCCCTGTGAGCTGGTGCACATCAGCGTCCCGTCCCCTCTCTCCACGGCCCCCCTGCCGGGCTGCGCCGCCCCTCCCCTGGCCGGCGTGTGGGGGCTTGTGAGTTTCCGCCTGGTCTTGCATGCAGCTGCCATCCCCCCTGTGAGACCCACCCCCCCCCCCGCCAGAAAGTCGCCTACAGGTGAGCCCTGCCTAGACACAGCTCTGGCTGCACAACCGAGCCTCCTCCAGCCTCAGCATGCCCACCGCCAGCCCGGCCCCACGGCCCCGGAAGTGACTTTAAGGAGTCTGATTAAAAATGAAGAGCCTCCTGGAATTGCTCCCAGAAGGAGAAGGTCGTGTTGCGTGAAGGTGGCCGTGACCTCACCATCTGGACCTGTTCCCTTCCTCTCTCGAACTCGGCGTGCTTGTCCACAGGCCGTGAAGACTCCCAGTGATTTCCTGCATCGTGATGCGTGGAAGATCACTCACCGTGACTCCTTCAAAATCATTTATTATTTTTTCCCAATTTGCTTTCACTTATTCCAAAGGAGGACACCTAATGGAAGTAGCACATGGACAGACTTCGTGGTACCCATGAACCCACGGAGTCGGTAAGGGGGGTTTGGGGGGCGTTGATGAGCGCAGCGATAACCAAAGGAACTCTGGTCTCACGGCCTCTCGTTTGCTTTTGTATTTATTTTTAAAGGTCCAGAATTCTATATGAAAACACAATATTTCCAGCTTTTCTCCATTTCCCTTTGCTTTCTCCGCTGTCTTTAGAATATTACGAAGACTGAATCTCTTACTATGTAGTCAGAGGTAAGATGGCACTTTTGACTGTATTTGACATATCCGCGTTTGACCAACGACTGGGGGAAATGATGTCTAAACTGCACCAGGGCTTTCTGCTATGTGCGTTAACCGCTTCGGCACGGCGCTCACCGGCGGGAACCCTCGCCCGCAGCCGGCACTCGCAGTGCGCACGGCGGTCTGCGCTGTGCATTGACGACGAGTCCGTTTTGCTCTCGTGTGATGAGGAAAGCTTGAGAGCACTGAAAGCTTGTTTTGCTTCACAGGCAGCTTTACTTGTCATGCAAATCAGAATAAGGAACATATACATCTATGTTTTCATTACGTTATTTTTAAATGTTCGCAATTTTATTTCGATAAGTGAAAAATTAGAAAAGTCAATTCAAGATTATAGACTAAAGTCGACGCTCGGCCGTGCGCGTTCGTCTGTGGCTGCCGACAGTAGCCGACCCTCGCACCGAAGTGGTTAAAGTCCATAGTCCAGTTTACTACATGGTAATTGGGAAATTAAAAAATATGTTTTACATACGTAAACACCAATACAAGGACAGAGTATTGTTAGGTAGTGTCTTCTTAGGTTTATAGGACTAAGCCTTGCAGAAGAAAATGTCTCGGTTCCAGCGAACGCCTTCTTTCTGTATGGCAGAGGCAATTCTTTTCCAAGAGTCGTAAAATAAACGGAATCGGTGGAGCGGCCGCTGCATCTCGTCACACCGCCTGCGACAGAGTCACGCAGCACGCTCCAACGATTATACTTCCACGGAACTAAAATATTTAACCGGACTAAGGTGTTATATTATCTTGGACTGTTTTCAGATGTACATACATAGCCGAAACGTCCTCTCTTCTGGAATCAACCGAGCTAGCAGTACTCGTCGATGCCCTTCTGATCTGAGATCGGGCAGGCGTCCGTGACTTCAGAAATTCATGAAAGACGACGGACTTTGTAAGGTCATTTGTTATGACACAGGGCCTCGTTTGTCTCGTAGACAACGCCCAAGCACGCCGCATGCCACAGAAACCTCACACCGGGCTGTCAAACGCCAACCCAGTCCTCTCCGGGCCGCGGCAGGGGCCTCGCCCGCCCAGATCCGGCCCGGCCGTCCGCACGCTCACCGCAGTCACCGGGAGTCTCAGCGTCTTCCATTCATAAAAATTTCATCGGCGAGAGCAGCTTTGGGCAGATTGAGAGCAGGCAGAGAGACGACATCAGCCACGCGTTTCATTCTGAATAATTTCCCCAGAAAATTTCCAGTGTTTCTGTAAATGTGGAACTGACTGGCTTCCTTCAAACTGTTCTGGGGAATTGGGTATTGAAAGTCAGAACTTCGTGATATCTCAGCACAGCGTTCTGCGTTTCATTTCCTCAGGGATCTTCTTTAATGACTGAGCCTCTCAGAAAGTGAGAGGGAGCCAGGCGAAAAGGAACGGGGAGGGAAGAACCCTCTCGCCGAAACGCAACCTCCCAGACGCCGCCGTGACAGCGGCCCGAGCGTCCCGCCTGCAGCTGCGCGGGCGGACCGCTGAGCCCGCAGGACGCAGCCTCTACCAGACGGCGCCGCGTGAGCGCAAAACCGCTTCGCCCGCACATCTCGCTCGCGGAGGCTCAGTGTGCGGATGACGATTCGGGGAGGATGGCGTGGGAGTGGACCTCGGCTTCAGGACGCCCTGGGCACGGCGGGCTTGTCCCCGTGTCCTTGCCGCCCTCCTGGAGGGAGGTCCCCACCCGGAGGTTACGGCTGGGGGAGGCGGGGCGCACCTTGCACCGTACCCAGGTGGACACCTCCAGCAGCCCTGGCGCCGTGGCCCCTGGCCTCTGGGACCTGCAGGGGGACCTGCCAGGGGGAGTTTGCCGGCCCTGAAGAAGAGGGTCCGACAGAGAGGAGGAGGGACACAGGACGGGGGCAGGGAAGGGGTGGCAGGAGAGGTCGAAGGGCGAGGCGGGGCTGTCCTGCAGGCGGCAGCTGGAGTGGTGGTGACAGGCTCCGCCAGGCGGGCCCAGCTTGGGGAGGGCACTGCATCCCTTCGTGCGTGGAGGGGTGGAGGCTTGGGGGAGTCGGGGAGCAGCCACGCCACGGAGCTGCGCCCTGTTCCCTTGGTACCTGAGTGCTGGGTGCTTCCACCAAGTAATCCAGGACAGGACTCAGGTGCCCGGAGAGCTCTCACCCCAAAACTACATCTTCACCCATTCGTCTGACCCCCTGGGCCCTCGGGGGGGCAGGCAGTGCCCGTCCTGCCTGGGTCGCGCTCCCGGCTCAGGGTGGGAGGAGGGCAGGGCTCGCCCGGGGCCGTCCGGTCCCCGAGTGAAGCGCCAGCTGCCCTGTCTGGGCTCGCATCCCTGGCTTCCCCTGCGCCCTCCCAGGCTGCCTCCCGGGGAGCTGGCGGGCAGCGCCGCTGGCTGCCGCGGAACAGAGAGCAGGAACAGCACGTTCCCGGGGACGTCACCCAGCTCCCGGGGCAGCTGTTCTGGAAAATCACCGAGCCGCACAGCAAAAGCGGCTCCGAATCCCCGGATCTTCCCTCTCCTTGCCCCCCACGGGCCCGGCTTTTGTGAAAGGGCAAAGGGAAGGGCGAGTGCCAGTCGGTTCAGAGAACGGCAGCCCTCCGCCCCCGTCCTCGGCCCCTCCGGCTGGACGCGGGCGAGGCCCGTCTTTTGTCTGAAAGAAGCCGCAGGACCGACTGCTCCGCGCAGTGCCGTCGCTGCTGCTGTTCTCACACGCCGCCCGCCGGCTGCGGGATGGAGCGAGATGGACGCTGGAGGACCCGCCGCGGGTGGGGCTGGTCCTCGGCGGGTACCCAGGACCGGACTGCAGCTGTGGCCTGCCAGGCCGGCGGGCAGCAAAGCCAGTCTCCCCTGGCCCCCTCCCAGCTCCGCCCAGCTGCACTCGCTCCGGAGCTGAGTCCTGGCAGAGGCGACTCTCCTGCTGGCAACGTGAGGTCTGCAGCCCCCGGCCCGAGCTGTCCAGCGCCACGTGGGCAGGGGCTTTCCCTCCCCTGCTGGCTTGGGCTGCTGGGAACCGGCCAGCCCGGCCCCCCTGAGCCGCGCCCCCAGCAGACGGCACAATAGGGCCACGTCAGACCCCCGAGAGCCAGGCGCTGACCTGGGCTTGGTTTGGTTGGGTGACGAGGCACGAGCACACAGAAGACGCCTATAAACTTCTTTTTGTTGGAATCAGAAGCGGGCTTTCCTTGGATCGATCGCCCCTCCCCGGTGAGCGTGGGGGACGGATGACAACCTATTTTTAAAGGCTCAAGTGGAAAAGTCTCCTTGCAGCTGTGACAACAGTCTCAGGGGTCAGTCCTCCTGGCCCCGGGCACGGGGGCTCCGTCCCCATCAATGGAGACCTGGTCTCTCCCGAGACGTCTGCGGTGGCAGCCCTGGAGCCGGGGAGGGGTTGGCGTCAGCCCCTTTCCCTGGGAGAGACCAGGCTGCAACCGCGACAGAGAAGCGAGAGGCGTGGAGTGACTGCCACGTCCTGCCGTGCGTGGGTCATTCCGTGACCCCAGGCTCCTCTGACAGCACCTTCCCCCTGCATGTTCCTAAACATCTGGAGAATTCCCACCGGCAGCCAGCCGCTCAGGTCACTGGCCCGACCCCGGGTGGGGAGGGACGTCTCCTTTGCTTCTGCGCGGGCCGAGGGGCCGGCGGAGAGCCGTGGTTTCCTGTACTGGAAACCGGAAAAGCTTCATCTGGGCCCTGAACGAGTATCCGTCACAACCTGAAATCCAAAGAAGCCCCCGGATCACTGCATTTTGGTTGGGAGCCTCTGGAAGGTTCCGCTGCCTGCGTTTTCTAAACTGTAAACCGTTACAACTGCACAAAGTGCGGAGCCGTAGCCCCGGCCAGTTCCTCCGAATAACCCACTTTCGGAGGGTTCGAGATGCGTTTTCTCCTGCGGTCCCGCGGCGCCGGGTGGGGGGAGGGAGGCTGAGCCGGCCCCGTCCGTTTGACCCACCAGGGAACAGAGACTCTCGGAGGTTTCTGGAAATGCCAGTGTCACTCATTTCTGCGAGTCAGATTGCAGCTCGGATACAAAGAGACGGCTCCGTGCTAACAGGGAAAGCGGCTAAGGAGAATTCTCTGTGTGTGCAAATGGGGTTTGCTACCTTTCGTGTGCGTCTGTCACCGTTTTAACTAGTACCCTTCCCGCCGATTTCCTTCAGCAAGTCGTGACCATGGGCTGCTTCTCCCTCTTGTCCAGGGGGGAAGCGCAGTCTGATCTAGGCACGAGATAACGCACAAGCCACCAGGGGGTAAATCTGCAACTGAAAATTGTGTGGTGTGTTCCACCCCGCCCCACGCTCCACCCCACGAGGCCAAGTTCTGAGTGACGTTATTTCGGTTTATCCAAGTCTGGTCCCTTCCACGGGGTTCACCGAGAGTCTGCAGGCCTCGGGCTCCCTGCCGCCGCCGCGCGAGGGTGCTGGGAGAGCGCCTGCCCCCAGAGCAGGCCACAGGAAGCCAGCGGAAGACACGCAGTGCTCCGCTCTGTGCCGGCAGGCCGCAGGCACTCGGGAGGCCGAGCACTGTGTAGTGAGGCGGTGTGAGCCGACAGACACCGTATTTCCCTGAAAATAAGCCCTACCCATAAAATAAGCCCCAGCAGGGTTTCTAAGCATTTGCACAATAGAAGCCCTACCTGGAAATAAGCCCTAGTGACGGGCGTGGCTGCGCAGCGCATCTGCACGACCCGTGCGTGTCGTCACGGAGCGGGAAAGAACACGAGCAGCCCTTCTCATCCGCCCCGTGAGAGCTCTAGTGCTCCACATAAGAGACTGGGACCGATGGTTCTAAAGGAAACCGAGTCGCAAGAAGTTCAGGATGGAATTCGGGCTTTGGAGAGTGATGATGATGTTCCAGAAGACGACGACTTCACTCTATTTGAGTAAATGTAGATGGCTGTACCGTACTTAAAAGTAATAACACACCCCCTGAGAATAAGCCCTCGGGTATCTTCTCGAGGAAAAGTAAATACGAGACCCTGTCTTCGGGGAAACACGGTAGTAGCACAAGACGGGGCGGCTCCGCGGAGAGGAGGCGGGCACGGCTGCTGAAGGGGGCTGCCGCCGGCGAGGAGCCCCGGAGCCTGGCGGTGCAGTGAGGCCGCGGAGAGAGCCCCAGACGGGCTATTCTGGAGACGCAGAGCGGCCAGGGTGCAAAGCCTCGGGCACAGAGCCGTCGCCCTGGAGCTGCCGGTGAGCGCCCAACAGCTCGCGGTCTGCGGGGTGGGAGCGAGATTTGCAGCACCTGCTGATTTCTCTGGTGTCTCCGGCGGCTGTGAGGATGCGTCCTCTGCACGCACGGCCCACCCCGCCCCTCGGACCCCTGGCCACCGCCACCCTTGCTGTTTCCCGTGCGTCGTGGACGCACGGAGCTGGCCAAGGACGGCAGGGTGGCGTCCTTCCTCTCCGCGGCAGCGTCTGGGCCACACACTGTGGGTCTGATGCCGGGCTGGGCCCCGCGCCGCACTCGGCAAGCTGCGCCTGCGCACTGACATGGAGCTGAGCGGCTGCAGCCCAGGACGCCACGCCGCGCCGTGACTTGCAGGGCAGGAGGCACCGGCTGGCACGCTCGCCACCCCTCCTTGGGGTGTACTGGGAGTGTGACCCTTCCACGTGGAAGTCGGAGGCTGAGCTTCACAGGAAGGTGGCCGGGCCCCATCCTGGCTCCACCGCAAGCTGTGTCGGCTGTGGAGAACCCCACGGGAGAGAGAGGACCGGTCATCCGTTATGAGGAGTGAACCACCCAGGTGAAGACTGGGGCGAAGCCACGCCCAGCAGCCCCTGACGATGTCTAAGTGGAGTCCAGGGGGTTTGGATCTGCTTGCTGCGCTGTGACAGAGAGCGTTTTTTTTTTGGGGGGGGGGCGCTGCCTCAGTTTCCCCATCTATCAGATGGAGTCCGTGGCCGTCACTTCTTGCTTCATCCTTGGGCGTGTGCGACAAACCACTTCAGGCAAAGGACGTGCGTGACGTTCCCGTCAGACGCCGGGGATCTGTAAGAGGGGGGCCCTGTGGCCGGGACCGGAGAGAGATCCCTTCTAGATCATTTCAGATTCTATTCCCCGCGTGGGGAGCCTCCTGGCTTCTTGTCTTGGGAGCCCCCGAGCCGCGTGTCCTTGCAGGGCACCGCCGGTCTGCAGCAGGCAGGCCTCTGGCCCGAGAACCCAGTCCGAGTCCTCGGGTTGAGAAGGTGACTCCCGTCTGGGCTTAGCGATCCCTTTGTTCCGAGAAGAAGACGATTTCTGCTGAATGACGATCTATTTATGAGTGATTGTGTCTGATTAGCATCTTATCTTGTCTCCCGCCGATGCTCGCCCCTTCATGACGTCTAAAGGAAGGAATATCAGGGAAAGATGCATTCTTCCTGGCGGAGCTTGGCGGCGTCTGTTGGGATCGGTCCGTCTTCCAGAACGCCGGGTGCGCGGGACGGTGCAGCCTGCGGAGCCTGCCGGCGGCGAGGGCACCTCCGCGCCGCACCTGTTGCGTGTGGCAAGCGTCCCTCGCCCTCTCGCCAGCCCGAGCGCGTCGCCATGAGCCGGGCTGCTGCGTGATCTCCCCAGCTGAGAGCTCTCTGCGCCGGAGCGGCCCGGTATTTGCATAGCAATTAGTTTGTATTCCTACAGAAATTTCCACGGATTCAAGTTCTCCATAGAGAGAATGAACCAGAGGGTAAACTGAACCGCAGATTAAAGGGCTCATGTCAGGCAATTCTTTGAACGGTTTTTACGGTTTTGAACCGTCATTATTTGTAATATCCTCTGAAAAGCCAGAAAATAATTGTTTTCCCCCTACTGATTTGTTCTTCTCCTCTTAGCAAATATTGGTTCTCTGCAACACCCCCTCCCCCCAAAACTGGGTGCTGAATGGAACTGAAATTAACAGGGCTGCCTTTGTTTTAATACAATGAACAAAAACTTGCGCTGGGAGGGTTCTTGTCCTGCCAGCACATCTGTGCGGGGCCCAGATGGCGACCGGGCTCTGGAAACGGGGTGCGCGTGAGCCGAGCGCTTCTGCAGAGTCAGCGGGGAGCGGATACGCGGCATTTCGTAGGCCCTACGGAAATAGTAGCTTTCGAAAACTTCTTGGCAACAGAGGGCTTTTTTTTTTTTAATTTTTGAAAATTTTTTTTAAGACTGTGCTAAGATTGCGGGACTTCCCCGTTAGATAACTGAGTAGAGAAAAGCCCGGTGTACAACCGGCAAGTCTGCTCGCAAGTGCGGCCGCAACTCTTCCAGGGCGCCCTGCTCCTTCGCTGGGGCTGATGCCGGGGGTAGATCGGACCCTCGGGAAGAGGCCTCATGGCTTTTCCTTCCACCAGCAAAACTTTGAGGAGCGCCTGCTGCGTGCCGGGCACAGGACAGGCCGGGAGTCGGCGGAGGACTCTGCAGAAAGGACTCGGAAAGGAAGGCGCAAACTCACCATCTTCTTCCCGCACCCAGTTTCGAGGTTGGGTTCTGAAGCAGGGGGAGTGCCCTGCCGTCCTGGCTGTGAGGACTCGGTCCCTCTGTCTTCTCGGAAAGCAGGTGTCTCCCGATGCGTCGTGGGAGAGGTTTGAACTTCAAATCCATGGAACCGTGCTTGCTGTAAGGTGTACTCGCGCACTCCGCTTCTTTTGTTCGAAATCGTATTTCTGGGTTTTGTCCCGTGTGGCTGTTGTTCATTTTGTCCCCATACAGACATTCCAGCGTATGGAACTCGCTGCGATTTATTCATCTCTTCTGTTTTCCATAAGGATTAGGTTGAATACTGCTGCTGCTTCTTTTTTTTTTTTTTTTTGAGACAAGAGTCTCACTCTATTGCCCAAGCTAGAGTGAGTGCCCTGGCGTCAGCCTAGCTCACAGCAACCTCAAACTCCTGGGCTCAAGTGATCCTCCTGCCTCAGCCTCCCAAGTAGCTGGGACTACAGGCATGTGCCACCATGCCCGGCTAATTTTTTTCTATGATTTTTTTTTTAGTTATCCGGCTAATTTCTTTCTATTTTTTTTAGTAGAGATGGGGTCTCGCTCTTTTAGTAGAGACTGAGCTCTTGCTCAGGCTGGTCTTGAGCTCCGGAGCTCAAACAATCCTCCTGCCTTGGCCTCCCCAAGTGCTAGGATTACAGGCATGAGCCACCGCGCCCGGCCAATACTGTGTTTTGGCCATTTGGATTTTTTCTGTTTTAAAATGCTTGTTATAGGCCTTTGTTTTTCCATTTGGTTGGTTATTGTCTTACATATGGGTGTTAGGACTTCTTTATGGAATCTGAAACCTAGTCACTGTGGACTGCGTGCGCCACAGACTTCTCCTGAGTGGTGGTGACCCATTTACCCTGAAGGGTGTGTTTTGGTGACTGCAGATTACTGATTTTAATATAGCTAAATTTATTCGTCTTTTCCTCTAGAGATAATGTTTCTTTGCGTTTGGGTTAAGAATTTTGTTCTGTCCAGAGTTTTAGAAGACGTTCTCATATTGATATATTCCAAAAGCATTGTAGTTTTGCCTTTCCAGTTTAGACCTATTGAAACCAGTTCACTCTGGTTTTCCTGGGATCATCCTAAAAGCTCGGAGTCCTGGGGACCCCTTGATCCTCTCTAAACGAGGACAGATGGTCACTTTACCTACGATTGAGCTGGGATTGAATCTCTGGCTATGGTGTGAGGTAAGGATGTGATTTCCTGTTTTTCCCGAGTGCATGGTGACTGGTTCCAGCACTGTTTATCAGAGAGCCGCTCCTGCCCCCCTAGCGGGAGACTGTCACCCCCCAAGCCTGGGGAGGGACGGAGGGTGTCGATCCGTTCCCACTGAGTACACTTGCTGTTTTTAATCTTAGTACAGAGAAGGTGATGAGAAATACTGCGTCTGTGCCTCCCAAGTTGACCACGGAGTAAAGCGTGCACTTCCTCTCCGGGCTGTTCATGGCCTGATAAGGATCATGATTCCGGCTCTCAAATCAGGTGGCTTCACTGCTGGCGACCCGGTCATCCCAGGAGCATCCTCCAGTGTCCTGGCGAAGGATCCGGTCCCTCCTGGGGCTCCCCCCGGCCTCCCTCCCCCCCATACCTGTTGTTGCAGGAAGACTTTTGGGGACCCCACTGTGGACTCCCCACTTCGCAGATGGCCCCTCCTGGGAGTGCTGTGGCTGGACAAGACCGCCCTTACAGGCAGGTCCCCGCCGTCCCGGGGACCCAAGGGGGACCCCTCGCCTGCTCATGCCGTCGTGGGTTTCCCAGCTCTCCTTGCTTCCGGGAGCAGGAGTCTGGAGCGGCCTCTCCTCTGCCTTCTCGGGAGGTGGGGGAGGGAGAGGACAGGTGCAGGCGGGGGCTGGGCCCGCAGCACCTGCCCTAGGCTGCCAGGCAGGTCTCGGGGACGTGTCCTGGAACCGGCCACCTCCCTCTCCCCTCTGGGACGGTCACAGTCTGTCCGCAGCCAAGCCCTGTCCCACGGCCTAGTGACTCCCCTCCTGCCTCCGGCCGCCACCTCCAGGGAGGGGAGAGGAGTCCAGAGCATGCAGGGGTGAGGCTGGAGGGACCAAGGTGTGATGACAGTTTGGGGGAGGGGCTGTCCTGACCGCTGGCCTTTGCTCGGGGAGGAAGGGAGGACGGCCAGCCCCACAGTGCAAAGTCCTTGGGAAGCCCAGAAGCTGCCCGGGGTACCCCGTCTCAACACCTGTGGATGCCCCGAGACCCTGACAGAGCCCCGGGAGCGCTGGGTGCTGGCCCGGGTCGCTCCGCCACCTGCCTGGTGGTCCCAGCCCAGAGAACTCCAGAAACAGAGTCCTCGTCGGGTGTGAACAGCGGGAGCAATTTCATTTCGTTTTCCGGGTTCCTCTCTCTCGCCAGGGCCCGGGGTCCCCGTACAACCGTCCCAGCCTCGTCACATGTTGGGGGGGACTCAGGGCAAGGGGCATCCTCGGCTTCCCAGGGCCCTCGGAGGAAGGTCGCCCTCCCAGCCTTGCCCGCTGAGAGCCGGCTCTGCTCCACCCGCTCCTGGTCCAGGCAACGGCACTGGGGGCAGGACCGCCCTGCGGGGCTCACCGGGCCTGCGAGGAAACTGAGGCACGGTGAGGGGAGCACCTTTCTCAGTGTCGTGTGATAAGGAAGTGGCTGCCCGAGAACTCAGGTTTTCTGCCTCAGTGCCCCAAAGCGTTCGCGTCCTGGAGAGGGAAAAACTCTCCTGAGAGCGGCTCTGTCCTTTCGGGAAGCAAGGGCAGGGGGCCGCCGCTCAGGCCACGGGGTCGGGGGGACGGCCGGCGTGCACCCCGAGGGCCGTCCTGGTCCCTGGGTCCCTCTGCAGGCTCCTCCGGGATCCCAGCAGAGGTGGCCCTCTGCCGTCCCGGCGCCTGCTGCCGGCCTGGGTCTGGGCGCAGCGTGGTGGCATGAACCTCCCCCCTCTCCCGCGTGGCTCCCGGCAGCCGCAGCCCACGGGGCTCGGTCACGGAGAAGCGGCTCCTGAAGGCGGTGGGCTGTGTCTCTCTCCTCATTCAGGCGCCCAGGGGGCCTGTCACTTCCCGACGTCCCCCGGAGCTCTCCCTGGCACACTTTTGTCCTGTCTAGGGGGTGGCACGGGGCCCCTGTGTGCCCAGCCAGCCCTGCCACAGTGCCGCGTGCGGTGGCCCTGCCGGGGTTGCCATGGGCACGGCCCCCCGGAGCCGAGAACAAGAGCCGCCCGCGGGGTCCGCGCCCGGGGCTGCCAGCTCCAGGCTGCTCATTATGCTGCGTGTTTTTGTTTTAAATTACCTTCCCCCGTGAGCCAGCCAGCGCGTGTTTTATTCCCACTCTAAGCGCTGTTGACAGATGTGTTAATTCATGTATTTAAACAGATATTTAGCAACCGGCAGAAGATCCAGCTAAAAATAGGTCATCTTCCGAAACAGGCTCTTTCACATCGGCTGCCGAGCGTGGCTATCGGCGTGGCGCGTGGTGGGGCCGTTTCCCAGGGGGCCACTCGAGTGTGGACAGCGGGCCCAGGTGCAGGGGCAAGAGGGCGTGCCCTCGGCGGGGACCGGCAGCCCCTGGCCCACCAGGGGCGCCTGGGTGTCTGAGGGGCAGCAGCCGGTGTCAGGGTCTGTGCTCCGGGTGGGGGGTGGGGGCTGGGCTCCCGCCCTCGTTCACGCCTGGCTTTGCCGTTTGCAAAATGAGGGTTTGGCCTGAGTGGTCTCAAAAGTGCCCTTTAATCCTAGGACAGCCAGAGGCTCCAGGACGAGGGGGAAGCGGGCAGGGCTGGTCCAGGCACTTCGTGGTCTGAGGTCCCCGCCAGGATGGAGGCCCCCCGAGAGCCCTTGGTTTCCGGGAAGTCTACGTAGCCCACCCCAGAGCGGAAGGGCTGGGGCTCCGGGATGGAGACAGCTGGAGAGACTGGAGCCCTCGGCTGACCCTGCTGCCCTCTGGGGGCCCCTCAGTCCCTCCTACTGGGCCACGTGCCTGGGGGCTCCACGTGGCAGGGGCAGGGAGTGGAGCCAGGAGGAGCTCGGGCCTGGACTCCGTGGGCAGCATGACCCTCCGTCTAGGAGGCAGATCCCGTTCTCGTCCTGCCGTGTCCCAGGGCCGGCGCCTGCTCCGGCCTCCCCTACCAAGCCCCGGTGACCTGACGCCGCATGGGGAGGACTGTCCGCCCCCACCCCCGACTCCTGGAGACGGCGGGTACCAGATCCCGGCTGACCTGTGACTGATCAGGGAACCTCCACCTCGGCAGTCCCCTGGCGCTGGGGGCCCCTCCTGGCTCCGACTTGTCCCCCACACGAGGGGAGATTTGGCAGAGGGAAGGGACGGCTCAGGGGCCACTCTGTTTTCCAGGCCTGGAGCTGGGCACATGTTTGTGGAAGGACAGGGAATGAGTGGACAGGGCTCTCTGGAGGAGTCGCCTGCTATGGAGGAAATCGTAACAGGATAAGACGTCTCTGCGGGGGAGGAGTGGCAATGTCGGTCTGTGGTTGCATTTCTAAAGACTGCTGTTTGAAAAGCAGTTCTGCAATCGAAACGGTAACTTAGGAATCCTGGCGGCCCCTCAGGAGATGGAGGTTGGACAGCCAGGGTGAAAGAAGGATTTTACCCCCAATCCCCATGCGGCAGTTTGCCCGGCCGAGCCGGGGGTCCGGGTGGGAACTTTCTGTCTAGAATCATCTTCCGCAGCCCCAGAGCCCCGGCAAGTGACGAGGTTGATTTTTTTGTAGGAACCGTCCCTGTGACGTCTGATTTAGGGGCACCTTTTACTTCTGAACGGGAAACTGAGGCCTGTTGGAGGGTGGGGGAGCTGCTTCAGACCAATTACAAATATATTTTGGATCAGTGAGCTCGCCACACTCCTGGGAAAACGACTTCTGCGGACCCGTCTCATAAACCTGTGTTTTCCGTGGATTTGTCTTGGTAAAATGCACATTTCGGTGATGGTGTGAACTCTATCCTATTGATATAAATACTCAGTGTTCGTGCAAAGCTGTAACCATGGTGAGTATATGGCGCACTTTAAGTGAATTTGTTCCCTGACAGTTTCTGTCATTAGACACACTGTTCGTTCTGCATTCAAAAATAGCTGGTGAGCGCCGCTCAGACCCGGTCTCAGGGGCACGGGCCCTCTTCCTGGCAGTCCTCGTGCACCTGTGCCTCTCCGTGAGCAGACCCTGCAGTGAAGGGCTGTCCGGGATGCTGGGGCGAGTGCAGGCGCCACATCAGCCCTGGGGAACCTGGTGTCTGGGCCGCACTGGCACCTGCAGGTTGGCTTGGTCCTCGCCGGGCATTGTCGTCAACACTGGGATGAGCCTGCTCGGAGGAAACCGGGGTCAGACCCTCCCAGCCTTCTTTGGGACCTGTCATGCGTCCACGAGCAGCCGTTCTTACACAGGCAGCTGGGGTGTAAGCGCTGCCTTGCGTGGCCCACGAGGGTCTGGACTGAAGTCCAGAAGGTGCCGTGTGTCCGACGGCTGTTCCCTAAGGTGCTTGCGTTCCCTTTTGTGCAGCCGGAGGGGCCCCTTTGCTCCAGGTGCGGCCGCAGGTGCTTCAGTCAGATGGTCGCCTTCGGTAGGGGCTGCCCGCCGGGGCTCTGGGGCTGGGCATGGAAGACCAAGGCCGCCAACTTCAGCCCAGAGCCGGCACACCCAGAGAAACTCGCCCCTGGGAGCCTCCTCCCAGGAGGGTCTTGCCTGGTCCACCCGAGGGCTTCCAGGGTGGTGGAGCGAACAAGAACGCCGGGACTTCACCCTGGCGTTGCCTTAGACCCTCTGACAGCCGGGCTGTGGCGGCGTCAGCGGACGCAGCCGGCCCCGCCCCTCCTGTGCGACAACATGTGTCAGGCGCGATGGCAAGTTTACCTGTAAACGATCGTCGGATCACAGCCAGTAAACCCCACGGAGGTATGGATAAGCCAAAAAAAGTTCAGGATCAAAGAAAATGTTTCTCCTAAAAAGGGAAGGAAAAATCAGTGCATTGGAAGTTGCAAAAAAGCAACCCTCATTTACCTGAAAATAAGCATGGGAGCGGCTCGCACCTGCTGAGCAGCAGGGTGTCAGGCCCGCGACGCCCACGGGGGAAGCCCGGTGCGCACGGTGGCCTGGGAGGCGGGACAGCCGGGACGGGCGGTGCCCGCATTTCAAATGACGGCTTGGACGACAGGCACAGAACAGAACGCGGTGAAAGCAAACATAAATGAAGGCACACGCATGATCAGCACACACAGAGACAGGAGCCACACTGCCAATGGCAGCACGGAAGCCACAGCAGCACCGTCCAGGGTCAAGGGGCTCCTTTGGGACTGGGTATGACAACTGAGATTGGCAAGGAGGGCTTGGCCGCCCTGAACCCACGGCAGCTGACGTGAGGAGACGCGTCCTCCTCGTCCAACGTCCGGCTTCGGAGAGGATCTGCCAGGAGCGAGTGCAGGGAGCAGTTCTCCACTGGGTCCTCCAGCCGAGCAGCCCGCCCAGCAGGAGCGTGCTCCACACACGTCCCTGCCGTGAAAGACAGAACTCGCCGGAAAGGTTTGGAGGCAACTGGTAGAACAGACAGCAGCAGACGGCGGCAGGAGGGCGTCGTGAAGCAGGGTGGTTCCACGTCCATGCGGACGCCGTCTAAACTCGAGGCCACGGGCAGCGTTCCTCCCTCGGTTGCTGGCGAGACGCCTTCCCTCCGAGGACCTGCCCCCCCCCCCGCACCCCGGTTCCTGAGCCCCCGACTCAGCCAGGCTGATAAACCGAGGGCCGGCCGACCTTCCTGAAGGCCAGGCCACCCCCTCGAGCAGGCATGGGTACGACCTCAAAGCCCTACGCTCACTTTTCATAAGAAACAGGTTAAAGGATTTGGTTTTTTAAATTAGAAAGATAGACCTATAGACGGAGAATAAAGACATTGTGCAGAATGTGTTGCTATTCCTGTCGGTAGATTACAAACAGTACCGTGTTTCCCCGAAAACAAGACGGGGTCTCATATTTATTTTTCCTCCAGAAGACACCCTAGGGCTTATTTTCAGGGGGTGTGTTATCTTCCCCTCAAAGCCTCAACTTGCAGCAGGCACAGGATGGCCGGGACCTGCCAGGGGGAGCCGACCTTGTTGGCGGGGCTGCCCGCACCTTTCTGGTCACCTCTGGGATAGCAGCTGTCACCACGGGGCAGATGAGAAGGGCTGCTCGTCTTCTTTCCCGCTCCGCGACGACATGCATGGGCTGTGCAGATGCACTGGGTAGCCACGCCCATCACTAGGTCTTATTTTCGGGGTGGGGCTTCTATTGTGCAAATGCTTAGAAACCCTGCTGGGGCTTATTTTATGGGTAGGGCTTATTTTCCGGGAAACACGGTATCTACTTTCTAAAGTTGGGTGGGGGCTGGAGGAGGGGGTGCCGTGGGCAGGACCACAGCCTGCCGACTCACCTCTGCCTGACTCCGCATGACAGGCCTGTGGGGGTCCCTGTCCCAGCCAGGGGCCCGAGTTGGTGGTGGACGGAGAGGAGAGGGGCTGGGAGGCCCTGTAGGCGCCACTGGCTGCTTGTGGTGCTGGAATCCTCCGAGACATCAGCAGCATGGTGCAGAGAGCAGCAGAGGCCACCGTGCCACTTCAGGAGGAAAAGTGACCGGGAACCGGCTGGGCTGTGGCCCCCACCGGGGACAAGGGACCCCAGCAGAGGTGGCCCCTGCGGCTGGCTCCAGGATGGCGTTGGGACCAGCTCCAGGGGTGCCAGGACCTGGAGCGGCCGGTGGCTCCTCCTCCGTGCCCTCGGGGTGAGACCCGGGCGGGTCTTTCTGTTTATTCTTCTGATAAAGGCATCGTGGCTGCAACCTGCTTTCCAAATCAGCGCACGGCAGATTTATTTTCCACAGAAAGGTGTAAGATGAACAGGAAATATTATTTCAGAGAACTTACGCAAGGTGATTATTTACGGATGCTTCACCCACCCTACGGGTTCTCGTGCTGGTTCACGGGGTAATGGTTTCTATAATTACCTGTGTTTAGAAATACCTTCATGCAAAGCAGTAAACACGCCTCCTACCAAGCACGGCAACAGTCTCTCTTCCTCCGTGGGGAGTGAGCTTTTCTCCGGCCAAAGCCTGAAATTACTTTTGTTTTTTTCAGGAGCAACCTGGGACAGAGAAGGCGCGGGGCCAGTGTGGTTCTCGGCCTCGGGGCTTTGGCTCCTGTTCCATGCCAGGCTCCCGGGGCTGCTGCCGCATGGTGCCCGCTGAGGGCTGACCGGGGCCGAGTGGGAGGGACCAGGTGCAGACGCCGTCAGGGTGCATGGAGTCCCCTGCTGTGCACCACAGAGCCCAGCAGCCCCGCTCTTGCCCCGGTTCTTGCCACGGCCGCTGGGGAGCTCTAGAATCAAGCGCAGGCCACCTGGTCCCTGCCTGTCCCTGGCTGCCCTCTGTCTATTGGCCAGGCCCCGCCCACTCTGACCCCTGGCCTCAGGCTGGAGCCTCTCGGATGTTGTCCGTAGTGAGGCCCCTGAGCCAGCAGGGCCGAGATGCCGACAGGAAGGGACGAGGAAGTGAGATAGACGAAACAGAAGTAGGTCGATTTCGCAGTTCTGTTCTTCCTTGTGGGATGTTGTCATTCTTACCTTTGCTGTTAAGATGTTCTTTATGATTGGTGGAGAGCTGTGATTTAAAATGATCATTTCGGCCAGACACGGTGGCTCACGCCTGTAATCCTAGCACTCTGGGAGGCCAAGGCCGGAGGATCCCTCAAGGTCAGGAGTTCGAAACCAGCCTGAGCAACAGCAAGACCCGTCTCTACTAAAAATAGAAAGAAAGTAATTGACCAGCTAGTAGAAAAAATTAGCCGGGCGTGGTGGCGAATGTCTGTAGTCCCAGCTACTCGGGAGGCTGAGGCAGCAGGATTGCTTTAGCCCAGGAGTTTGAGGTTGCTGTGAGCTAAGCTGACACCACGGCACTCACTCTAGCCCGGGCAACAGAATGAGACTGTGTCCGCCCCAAAATAAAATGATCATTTTTTGTCCCCTCCCCAAAGCCCTGCGTGAGTTTTCCAAATCAGCAGGTGCGTGCTTGTGGAGCAGTGTGTGAGGAAGCCTCGGCCTGGCCCATAGGCCTGTCGTGGGACCCCTGACTTTGGAGTCACGCTGGTCCATGCGCCCAGGCCTCGCATGGACACGGCGTGGCGGGAGACCCAGGAGCCGCTGCCCATGTGAGGGCCCCAGTGGTTGCACGCAGGATGCTGGGTGTGACGTCCAAGGGCTTGGCCACTTCGCAGTGGGTGTGGCCGAGAGGGACACAGCGCGGCAGGCTGGGGGCTGGGCGTGGAGACAGCCCAGGTGGGTGCTCGCCAGCTCGGCCTTCCTCCGTGAGAGCCCAGTGACGTGGACACAGGGCCCTGCGGCCCCACCCTGGCTGTGCCAGGCCTCGCCTGACAGGCTCTGGTGCCCAGCCTGGGACCTGTGCCTTGGGAGATGCCTTGACTTCTCTCCACCCATCCATCCACGAAGTGGGGGCTCGTGGGGCGGCAGCCTCATGGGGGCCCACCTGCTTTTGCACGTGGTGCACACGCACACGCACACACGTGTGCTCACCCATGTGCGCACACAGGAGCGGATTCTCTCCCATCTGAGGGCCATCTGGGGGCGGCCCTCGAAGCCGCCCAGGCAGGAGCAGGACAAGCCTCAGGCCTGCTGTTCGCCGGCACCCCGCCGGGCCAGTGTGGCGCACCTGCCTCTTCCTCCTCTTCCTCCTCCTCCCACAGGTTAGTGGCTCCAGGTGCATCGAGGTCGCGGTCGGCCCCGCGGCGCCCGCTGGGCTGGACGGAGGAGCACGTGGACCGTGGCAGGTGGTGCCCAGCACGGGCCGAGCACTGAGGGCCGGCACCGCCTCCGTCCTACCTGGACAGAAGTTGCCGGGGGTGGCACCAGCTGGGGAGGCCGAGGTGGCCGGCTGGGTTCAGCTGCCTCCTTTGCCTCGTGAGCCTGTGTGGCAGCATGACACGGGTGACACTCACAGCGGGAGCATTTATGAAGCGCTTACTGTGTGCCCAGCACGTCCCGCAGTTCCGCACGGTCTCCAAAACCACCCTGCAAGGCAGAGGCTCCGCGACCTGCCCCAGAGAAGAGCCGGGCTGAGTCCTGGGCGGGGAGCGGGCACTGCAGCCCTCGATGCCCGAGCCGAGCGCGTCCCTCCCGAGTGCAAACGTGCGGCGCCTCCCAGCTCCGCCGCAGCCCGCGGGGCCGCAGAGCAAGGGCCCGACGCGCTGAGTGTGGTTAAAGGCCAATGAGTAGGGCAGACCCCACCACTCGGGAAGAAAAGGCCGATGTTCAGGCAAATGCTCGCAAAGCCCACAAAT
>VSMD01000126.1:0-13094 GCA_008750895.1 Mirza zaza
TTTTCTATTTAATATTTTTGGACCATGTTCACTGTGGGTAACTGAAACTACAGAAAGCAAAATCATGGGTGGAGGGGACTTCTGTATTCCCTAAATGCAATACTTTACAAATACTCTTCTTAAAGCCACACTTTTTTGCCCTTCTACCTTCTGCCATGTGAGGACACAGTGGTGTTCAAGGCTGCACCTTGGAAGTGGAGAGCAGCCCTCAGCAGATGCTGCTGCCTTGATCTTTAACCTTCCAGCCTCCAGGAACTGTGAGAGATAAATTTCTGTTCTTTATGAATTAGTCAGTCCTGGGCCAGGCTCGTTGGCTCACATCTCTAATCCTAACACTCTGGGAGGCCGAGTCCGGAGCATTGCCTGAGCCAGGAGTTTGAGGTTGCTGTGAGCTAGGCTGAAGCCATGGCACTCTAGCCAGGGCAACAGAGCAAGACTCTGTCTCAAAAAAAATAAATACAATTAGTCCTGGGTATTTTGTTTGTAGCAGCACAAAATGGACTAAGACAGAAAAATTGGTTTGTTGGCTTCCATATAATTAGCTTTCTTATCACTGTAAGTTGAGTTTTTTTGAAATATAGATGTTGATTGGAAATGCAGCTGCATCTTAAAGTCTGCCCCAAGTCAGTTCAGTGGCCTTCGCAGCTTCTCAGCCTAGTCTTGGAGCTCTAAGAAACAGCTAATGACTTTGGAGCTGATTTACAGAGTGGCAAGGGGAAGCGCACTTTATTCCTGTGAATTAAAGGAGTTGGGGACTGATATTGGGCATGGTGTGTGTAATTCTGTGGCTCCACTCAAACCTCTGAGGACCGTGTGGGAACTCAGGACTGAGGGAGCATGTTTGCCCAACATGGCTTTAAAGTGTTTGGTGTAGCAATATTATTAGTAGCTGACACAGAGCACTTACAACCTAAGTGATTTCCCTGAATTGGCTTGTTTAATCCTCATAACAATCCTCTTTAAATATTGCTATTATCCCCCATTTTACAGACTAGAAAACTGTGGTTCTGAGGTTGTGAGCATCTGGCAGGAGATCAGAATTCCCAGCTGGGCTCTTCAGCATTGGACTCTACTTGCCCCTCGGTGGTGTCTGATCTCAGAGTCTAGGCCTGCGGCTGCTGCTCAGTGAGAATGGCCCTGTCCAGTTGTACAGGAGCCTAGGCCAGTGATGCCCTGACATCTGTAATCTTAGCACCCTGGGAGGCTGAGGAGGGAGGATCGCTTAAGGTCAGTAGTTTGAGACCAGCCTGAGCAAGAGTGAGACCCCAGTTTCTACTAAAAATAGAAAAAATTAGCTGGGTGTGATAGTGCATACCTGTAGTCCCAGCTACTCAGGACACTGAGGCAGGAGGATCACTTGAGCACAGGAGTTGAGGTTGCTGTGAGCTATTCTGACACCACGGCACTCTAGACCAGGCAACAGAGCAAGACTATCTCAAAAAGAAAAAAAAAAGTAGCCCTGAGGAGCTCATGACCTTGCTCAGGCACAGAGACCCAAGGCCCAAGGCCCTTGGCAGGAGGGGAAGCGGGCACCACCAAGGACCGGGGTGCACCAAGGCCAGAGGCCAGGAGGACCAAGTGGTCTCAGGGATAGAAGTAAGGAATCCTGGCATTCAATGGATGCGGGATAGAGAAGGCACTGCTGTTAGCCACAGAGAAAAGAACCCTTGCAGGCCAGGCCTTGGGGAGGCTTGGGGCCCAACCACCTTCAGGCTGTGAGGACACTGCAGGTACCACTTTTTGGCCTGCAAAAGCCCCCTTCTTCATTCCTATAAGAAATATTTTACAGAGAAAGGCGGAATGAGTGAGGACACTGACTGCGCCCAGCAGGCAGCTGCTGGAGTGGGGGCTCCTAGGCGGTGCCAGCCCCCACCATCCCTCACCATCTCTGCCACCAGGCCGCCGATGCTCTGCGCCTTTGTCACTCCGCATCCCACGGTGCCAGCTAAGTCACTCAGCTGTCACAGTGAGGCCCTGAGCTGCAGGATGCAAAATAACTCTGGGGAGACCGCCCTGGGGCATAGGCCGGAAGGCCGGGCCTTTGGGGCGCACAGGAGCACCAGCTGCATCTTGCAAGTTGCTAAATTAGCCGGGCTGTTGTTTTTCTTTTAATTTTTGTGTGAATTCAAGAATAGGTCGCGGATGTCTTGGCAGCGTGTGAATGAGACCCTTTCTGAAAGAATTCACCTTGCTGAAGGGCCGCTGTCAGGCACACAAAACTCTGAGCTAAGCAGGCTCTGCCCAAGCCTCTGCTGGCGCTCGCAGGCGGCCGCGCACCCCGCCGGGTCCTCGAGCTGCCTCCCTGCCTCCCCTCCCTCCTTCCTTCCCCTTCCTCCGCTCCCTCGCCTCGCCTCCCCTGCCTCCCCTGGCCTGCCCTTCCTCCCCTCCCTCCCAGAGCAGTGGCCTGTGCACGGGAAGGAGGCAGGGGGGGCAGGGTAGAAGGCTCTGGAAACTGACAGGCTCTCTCCTGGCCCGTTGTCCCAGCCCTTGACCCCTAAGGCCATCACCATCTGGCCTCAGCAATGGAGGGCAAGGAAAGGGTCATTCCAATGATGGTGGCCCCAGACACCTTACAGAAAGCAATACATGGCTGGTGTGTATTGGTGTTGGCTTTATTTAAACCCCACATCCAACTCCTTGCTGCCACCTTTCCCAGTGTGAGTGTGCCCAAGGCCTTCCAGACTTGAGTCTCCGGTGTTAAGCCAAGGACCTGGGCACCACAACAAGCCTCTGATTGCCTCAGCTGATGCTTTTGCCACCAGCCAGTGTCTTTATTGAGACTAGATAAGAATTGATGTGTTACATTTTCGAAATGTTTTGTGTAATTTTCAAATATATAGCCCAATATGAACAATTAAAAGTACAGCAAGGCCGGGCGCGGTGGTTCACACCTATAATCCTAGCTCTCTGGGAGGTGGGTGGATTGCTCAAGGTCAGGAGTTTGAAACCAGCCTGAGCAAGAGCAAGGCCCCATCTCTACTATAAATAGAAAGAAATTAATTGGCCAACTAATATATAGAAAAAATTAGCCGGGCATGGTGGCGCATGCCTGTAGTCCCAGCTACTCGGGAGGCTGAGGCAGAAGAATTGCTTGAGCCCAAGAGTTTGAGGTTGCTGTGAGCTAGGCTGATGCCACAGCACTCACTCTAGCCTGGGCAACAAAGTAAGACTCTGTCTCAAAAAAAAAAAAAGTGCAGCAAATAAGCATATGAAAAGTGGTCAGATTCACTATTCATCAAAGACATGATAATCAAAACTATGAGAGGCTATTTTTTTTCCTTCCAAATTAGCAAAATGAAAATATTGTCATTCCCCACACTGGCCTAGGTGTGGTTAGTTTTGCACCCTCAGTGGGAGTGTAAATTGATATTAGGTTTCTGGAGAGTAACTTGGCAATTTTTATCAAGAATCTTAGAAATGCCCCAACTAGATGAAGAGCCTCTAAAGCAGGAGTTTGGGAGCCAAGCAGATCTGGGTCACTCTCACCGTTCCAGCCATGTGCTTTGTGACAAGTGACTTCACCTCCTTTAAACCCCTCTCCTCAAGCACAAAATGGAGATGCTGCTCCCTAACTCACAGGGCTGTGACAGTGAATAGAAAAAAACTACTTAACAAATGGTGATGGCTGTTACATAGATTCATTTTTCTTTCTGCTTGGCCCAGGAATCTGGACTCTCCCAATAGATAGTCTGAGGTATGGACCAACATTTATGCACAAAAAATGTCTGTCAAAGTGTTATGATATAATCGTAAAACATGAGAACAATGTACCTGGCACTAAGAAAATTGTGATATAACCACGTGATTTTACATGTAAACTCAATTGATAGTTTATGATATACATGATTCCGTTGCTCACTTTTTTCACTTAACACGGTGACATTGTGCAAATTTTATGTGTGTCTGTAGGATAAATTTTTGGGTACTAGGATTTGCATTTTAGATTTTCACAGCTAGGGCCAACCTGCCCTGCAAGGGTGCTGTTCCAGTGTGCACACTGACCTCAGAGAGGCAGGACCTATTTCCCCAGCCCTCCCTCCGTGCCGGCGGTATCAATCTTTCTTCTTGGCCAATGTAAAAGTGGTATCACTTGTGATTTCAATTTGCATTTTCTTATTATGAGTGGGGTTGTGCACCTTGTCGTGTATTTAAGAGCCATTTGTATTACCTTTTCATTGAACTGTCTGCTCAAGTACAATTGGCCTGGGTCTTCTAATGGGTAGTGCTTTTTATTTTTTGACATTGACTTAGCCCTTCAGCAGACACATATGCAAATTTCCCCCCACTTTATCACTTGTCTTTTGACTTTTTTTGATGGTATTTGCCACTAAGCATTCTTTTAGTCAAGAAAAAAAATTTTTTTTTTTTTTGAGACAGAGTCTGGCTTTGTTGCCCAGGCTAGAGCGAGTGCCATGGCTTCAGCCTAGCTCACAGCAACATCAGTCTCCTGGGCTCAAGCAATCCTTCTGCCTCAGCCTCCCGAGTAGCTGGGACTACAGGCATGTGCCACCATGCCCGGCTAATTTTTTCGATTTTTAGTATAGACGGGTCTAACTCTTGCTTAGGCTGGTCTCGGAACTCCTCAGCTCAAACAATCTGCCCGCCTCGTCCTCCCAGAGTGCTAGGATTAAAGGCGTGAGCCACCGCACGCCCGACCTCAAGAAAAAATTTTTAACTCAAAATATGAATACATATTATCTAGGCTCTAAGTAATTTATTTCTGTACTTTGACATACTGTATTATTGTAATTCATTGACCCCTCTTGCTCTCTAAGCTCCTTGAAGGCAGGAACGTTGAAGATTTTAGTTCACCGTTTGAACCCCAGTAGGCATGTGATAGATACTTTTCAGTGACTGCAGTTCCATTTTGTGATGAGCGAGTGCCAAGAACTTGTGGTCACCTAGGCAAATGCGCATAGTACACAGGGAGAAAACATTCTGGTAGTCTATCAAGTTCTGCCACGAAACAGTCATGTTCAACTCACAAAAAATATGTCGTGCATTTTCAAGGTATTACTCCAGCCTCATACGTCAGCAGTTTAACTTTGAAGGGCACATGAGTGAGTATGGACAAGTTCACCCCCAGCCTTTGGCCAGGCCCAACCCCACTTCCTAGCCCCATATTCAACAACTCTCCCAGCCCCTCCCAGCCCCACTGTGCTCCGGCAGGTGGGCTGACAAATCCCTACCTATGTGGCCTGGGGCAGCTAGACGGAAAAGGAAGGTCCTTTTTTAACAGGAAAGAACTGGGTGGCCCAGATTGTTATGCAAATGATAACTCTAATCTATGGAATCTCCACAGCATTCCAGGGCCTGGCCAGGAAGAAACAAGGAAAAAAAAAGGTAAAGTGAATAGGTACAGAATAATTTCCAGCCTCTAACAGAGGGGGCTGGGTTAGCCATTGCTGCCAGGGTCTCCTGTATTGCTATCTGGTCGGGGGCAAATTTGGACCGAAGTGCAACTGTTCTCCCTAAAAGTGATTTCATTTGGGAGCTCAGCCATCGGTATCCTCTTTAAAGAGGCCCACTCCCGGAGCGAGGGACATAGGTGTTGCATCAGGAGGGCTGTGTTCAGGCACCAATACTGCTATCCGGACGTGGATAGCCCCATCCTCCCAGAAAGCATGATGGAGCCACTCTAAACAATCGCCCTTACCATTCCTTTACTTACCTTAAAAGGCTTTCTTATTTTTAGCTTTTTATTCTGAAAAGCATGTCAAAAGAAAAGTTGCAAAAACAGTTCAATGAACTCCCACGCACTCCTCACCCAGATTCACCAATTGTTCATATTTTTGCCACGTTTACTTTAGCATTCTGTATACAATATATACCATTAATACGTTTTTAAAAATTAACCTACTCACTGCTTTTTATTTCTTCCAAGTCAGTTTTGTTGATGAGCTTTATTCAGTGTTGCCATCTGACAGCTTTAATTGTAACCCAGACAATAAACAGGTAATTTATTCTACGTAGTCCTATGTAACATGTAAGCATATTTTAATTTATTTCAAAATATTAAGGGGGTGCAAATGTTTTGGGTTACATGGATGGCTTTTATTTTTTTTAATAAATTAATTTATTTTTTTATTATTTTTTTTGAGACAGTCAGTCTCACTTTGTTGCCCAGGCTAGGTTGAGTGCCGTGGCGTCAGCCTAGCTCACAGCAACCTCAAACTCCTGGGCTCATGCAATCCTGTTGCCTCAGCCTCCCGAGTAGCTGAGACTATAGGCATGTGCCACCAGGCCTGGCTAATTTTTTCTAAATATATTAGTGGGCCAGTTAATTTCTTTCTATTTGTAGTAGAGACGAGGTCTTGCTCTTGCTCAGGTTGGTTTCGAACACCTGAGCTCAAATGATCCGCCTGCCTCGGCCTCCCAGAGAGCTAGGATTACAGGCGCGGGCCACCGCGCCTGGCCCACGGATGGCTTTTGTAATGCTTGAGTCACAGCCATAAATGTGTCCATCACCCAAATAGTGTTCGTTGTACCCATTAGGTAGGTTTTTGCCCCTCTCCCACTTACGTTTTTAATAAACTATTTGGGAGCAAATCATAGACTTTTACCCCTAACTATTTCCAACTTCATTGCTAACATGAAGGCATCTTCTTAAATAATCACAGTACAATTATCAAATTCAGAAAACATTGTTAAATTGGTGTTATCTAATCTGTAATTCATATTCAACTTTCACTAATTGTCCCATTAAAGGCCATTATAGCTTCCTCTTTTCCAAACTGGGAGCCAGTTTAGGATCACGTGTTGCATTTAGTTGTGTTTTCTTCATTTCTTTTATCTGTAAGAGTTCCTCAGCCTTCCCTGGTCTTTATGATCTTGATGTTTTTAAGGATTTCAAACCAGTTTTGTAGAATTTCCTTTAGTTTGGGTTGTCTGATATTTCCTCATGATTAGTTTTAGATTGTGTATATTCAATAAAATACTTATAATTGATCATAATTCTTGTATATTATAACCAAATTATCAGGCGAGTTATATTTTAAAACAGGTTTTTTCATTATAATTCATATTGATTTGCTGTTTACTTTCTAATAAGTTGGTTTTTTCCTACATTTTCATACTGTCTCCATAGGCAATCTTTAAGCTTTAGGGAATATATATATATTTTTTTACTTAGTGGGTTTTTTTTTTTTTTTTAGAAACTCTTTGTTCTGTTTTTGCATCTATTTATAAGATTTTGATATTGACGGTTAATTTTGAAATAAAAGAGTCGTTTCCCCCAGACCAAGTCTCTCTTGTTCTCTGTGGTATCCTGTGTCCAGCGTCTATAGCTGGCAACACTTATGTGAACTAAAATAAGATCTTAAGGCTCCCCACATACACACTGGCTGACTGAATGGACCCCCTCCTGGCCAAGGGCATATCCTAAAACTAAATTGCCTGTCAACAGGATGGAGGTCAGAAATGCCTCTTCATTCCACCCTCCCTTCTTGGTAATATCTTTTGTAACTCATTAACAGGCCTAAAGCTATTCAAGGCAAACCTACAAGTCCTAAATTTACATAACAAATCACTGAGTCGGGGGTAAATGTCGGGTGGCTTATCTCTGATTATTAGACCTCCTTACTTTAAAACATTCCAAGCCTTTAGACGAAGCTTCATGTCTTTAAGCAATTACAAGTCAAAGAATCTTTAAACCCACCTATAATCTGTAAGCCCCCCCTCTTTGAGTTGGCCCAACTTTTTGAGCCAAACCAATCTATACCTTCTGCGTATTGATTTATGACTTTACCAGTAACCCCTGTCTCCCTGAATGTATAAAACCAAACTGTAACCCAACCACGGCTAGTACACTTGCCCAAGGCTTCTTGGGCGTGGCTCCAGTCCATGGTCCTCAAATTTGGCCCAGAATAAACCTCTTTAAATTATTTTACAGAATTTGGCTTCTTTTCCATCAACATTTATGTGGGAAACATTGGTTTCTGAATGAATGAATGCAGTGGCTAAACACACAGAATTTTCTGAATTCAGGTTTTACACAGGGAATAATTTAGGTTAATATTAATTACTGTACATAGTGAGAATTACAGCATAGGAATTCAGGTATTACAGTATTACAAAAATTTCTTCTCATAATTTAAGTGTTTCCATCTTCCGATGAACCCTGAGTCCACCGTCTTTGCCTGGAACCCCGTTTGGGCGCTGGTGCACTTGAAGGTGGGAGGTTGGAGGGAAGAGAAATGTGGCTGGTGTGAAGCTGGGCCTCTCTGGGGGGAAGGCTTCTCCCAGAAATGAAGGCAGCAGAGGCTGGCTCAGAGTTGTCCATTTTTTAACTATGCTTATACCTTTGCAGAGTTCGGGCCCCTACCACAGTTCCCACCTGTGGACCTTTATTAATTTTATAAAGAGTGGTTTCAGGATTCTTTCCTATAGAAATACTTGCACAAGTGCAGAAAGAAATATGTAAAAGCATGTACGCTGTTGTCTTGTTTGTAGTAGTGACAAGATGGAAACCACTCCCTCAACTGTCCACCAATAGAGGCTGGTTAAATAGATTATGGCAAAATCTATAGTGTAATACAATCCAGCTGTTAAGAAGAACAAGGTAGATCTGCAAGAACTAATAAGGAACTTGTCCAAGATATATTAAGTGTAAAAAGCCATTTTCAAAAAGATTAAGCATGGCTATTAATATTGTGAAAATATTAATTACTCTATAGGTTAAAATACGCACAGCACAAAATCTGAAACAATCTACAGTAAGCTATGAACAATGATTATCTCAGGAACATTGGATCATGGGAAGCTTTCATGTTCTTTGTTCTAAACATTTGTGATGTTTGAAATTTTTATAAAAAATATTATTTGAAAATCAGAAAAAGCAAAGATTTTAAAAGCCCATGAATCCAAAAATGGTAGTGTGTGGAGTCAGGGAGTTGGCACGGGCCCAGACTCTACAGTGACAACTGCTGAAGCCACTGGAGGGGTTCCTGGTATGATCTGCTTTTGTATGTGTTTGCATTTTTCCATAAAAAAACATTTCAAACAACAACAACCCCTGGGGACGTGTGGGGGCAGAGGAAACACACCCCAATGTCATTTGCTGAAGGACAGAAGTTCTTTAAATATCTAAGTTTAGAGAATGAGGCTCATCGTCAGCTTTTTAAGATATAAAAACTGATTTTTAGAATCATTCTTTTGTGTAATTTAAGTTGAAGGAGAGAGGATCAGAGGGGAGGAGACCAAGTAGAAGGTCCAACTACAGGCTGGCAGCAATAAGGTGGCAGCAAGGGGGCGGATAGAGGTGGTGAGGAGGCTGCATGGGTAAGTCACGGCGACTGTGTGGCTGTGGGAGGTGGGAGAGGAGTCCTGGGAAGCAGTTCTTCTTCAGAGGCCCTGGGAGGCTGACGGGGCTATTGACACACTCAGAGGCTAATTTCCTGAGCACCATGTTCCCTTGGCTCCCCCTGGGGAAATCCCTCTGGCCCTGGTTTATTTCCTTTTTTTGGGGGGGGGGGGTTGAGCAATCATCAGAGCATCTAATTTATAAAATTAGATGCAACAATTTTATTTTTATTGTAAGTCAACAATTTATAATGGTATAAATGTGTAGAGTACAAAGTGATATCATCATTTATAAATACAAGGTGGAATAATTAAACTGGTTAACATATCCATCACCTCAAATACTTAACATTTTTGTGGTAAGAACATTTGAAATTTACTGTCTTAGCAATTTTGTTTTGTTTTGTTTTATTTCAGCATATCATGGGGGTACAAATGTTAAGGTTACATATAGTGCCCATGGCCCCCCTCCGTCTTAACAATTTTGAAATGTATAATACTCTAGTATTAATGCATTTACCACGCTGTGCAGTATTTCTTACCATAGCGTCCTCAAGGTTCATCTATGTTACAGCATGTGGCAGAATTTCCTTCCTCTTTAAGGCTGATTCTCATGTCATTGTATGAATATACCACATTTTGTTTATCCATTCTTCCGTCTACGGGCACTTGGGTTATTTCCACCTTTTGGCTACGGTGAATACTGCTGCTGTGCACATAGGTATGCAAATGTCTCTTCAAGTCCCTGCTTTCGAGTGTTTTGGGCATATACTCAGAAGTGGAATTGCTGGATCCTGTGGTAATTCTATTTTTAACTTTTTGAGGAACTGTCATGCTGTTTTCCAGAGAGGCTGCACCATTTTACATGCCCACCGACAGTGCACAAGTGTTCCAATTTCTCTGCATCTTTGCCAACACTTGTTATTTTCTGTTTCGTTTCATTTTTGTTTTTGTTTTTTGATAGTAGCCATCCTAATGGGTGTGAAGTGGTAGGATAGGCTTTACAAAGCAAAATTTATTTACAGCTGAGGTGCTCAAGAACATATGATAACCCCTACCCCGCCCCTGGCCCCAATGAAACAGCAGCAATGGGAGGCGGGAGGCTTTGGGGAGGACCAAGGTTTGCACCATCTTCTTCCCAGGTATCTAGTCCCACTATACTGAATGCAGCATGCCCAGAGGGTTCAATTCACTGGGTCTGGAGCTGCTCTTGAGATCAGTTTCCCCGTCTATAAGATGGGAATAATAATAGTATCTACCTCATAGGGTTGTTACGAAGATTAAACGAGTTAATTAATAAAAGCACTTAGAAAAGAGCCTGACACATTGCAAGCTCTGAATAAACCCTTGTTAAACAAAATAATAAAAAGTGGTTTTCCAGTTTTGTAGGTTCTTTGGAGGCACTGACAACACGTGAAACTCGTTTACTACAATAGAAAGAAACATTAAATTGTCAAACATTTACTGAAAGCCTGTATGTCCAGGATTGTTCTAGGCATTGGAAGGGGACATAGGAGATGACCCAGGATTGTGTGCGAGCTGTGGTCCCCAGTAAGAACAGCTTCTGAACATCAATTTTCAGATTCTCGGCCCGGTGCGGTGGCTCACACCTGTAATCCTAGCACTCTGGGAGGCTGAGGCAGGAGGATCCCTTAAGGTCAGGAGTTCGAAACCAGCCTAAGCAAGAGTGAGACCCGTGTCTCTACTAAAAATAACAACAAAGTAATTGGCCAACTAAAAATATATAGAAAAAATTAGCCAGGCATGGCGGCGCATGCCTGTAGTCCCAACTACTTGGGAGGCTGAGGCAGAAGGATCGCTTGAGCCCAGGAGTTTGAGGTTGCTGTGAACTAGGTTGACGCCATGGCACTCTAGACAGGGAAACAGAGTGAGACTCTGTCTCAGAAAAATTTAAAAAGTTTCAGATTCTCTAGAACTAAAAATACAACTGATCAGCTTGCACAGACCCTATACCAGTACCACGTGCTGGCCACTGCCCTGGGCATTTATATCCCATTTCCAATCCTTAAACAACTTTGTAATGCAAAGGTTATTAATACCAATTTACAGATGATGAAACTGAGGCTCCAAGGGGTTATGACCTGCCCAAGGTGGGGAGCATGTGGGAAGGAGGCAGGGCCAGCTCAGCCCAGAGCTTGGGACCTTCAGGGTTAATGAAGATTCACTGACCGCCTGCCACATGCCAGGCCTTGGCTAAACCTATACACGGGGAACTCCTCACGGGACAGGGCGAACCATTTCCCAGGTGGGATAATCACTATCCCTTTTCACCAAAGAGGAACCAAGGTGAGAGGATAAATCACCAGCTAACAAATAGTGGGTTTATGCCCAAGTTGCCACACACCTGGGAGGATGAGTTAAGCAGTATTTAGTAATTTAAAAGGAAAACTCTTACGTCAAAATCACTTGGGTTGCAAATCAAGATGCATATTCTTAGGCCCCACCACAAGCCCATTAAATAGAAATCTGCCTAGGATTTGGATGTTTCTATAGAACTTTCCTTGGAACCTGCAAATAAGGAGAATAGAACTGCCTACAGAGAGTTAAACCATGAAATCAGCACTAAAGAATCCAGGCGAGATATGCAAAGTCACTTCTAAAGGGACACCTCCAACTTCCCTTCCCTCTTAACAGATTGATCCTATTAACAAATTTAAAGGAAGAATGAATATGAGAAAATGTTATGACCTAGGTACAGAAGAACATTTCTTAAACAAGACATAAAAATCACAAGCCTTAAAAGAAAATGATTCAAAATTCAACTGTGTAAAGATAAAAAACTTCTGGACAAAAAAGATGTAATTAAAAAAGGAAGCCGAGGCCGGGCACAGTGGCTCATGCCTGTAATCCTAGCACTCTGGGAGGCCGAGGCAAGTGGATCGCTCAAGGTCAGGAATTCGAGACCAGCCTAAGAAAAAGCGAGACCCCATCTCTACTAAAAATAGAAAGAAATTAATTGGCCAACTAAAAATATATAGAAAAAATTAGCTGGGCATGGTGGCACATGCCTGTATCCCAGCTACTTGGGAGGCTGAGGCAGGAGGATTGCTTGAGCCCAGCAGTTTGAGGTTGCTGTGAGCTAGGCTGACATCACAGCACTCTAGCCTGGGCAACAGAGTGAGACTCTGTCTCAAAAAAAAAAAAGGAAGCCAAGCCAGAGAATGGTAGAAGATATTTGCCTTCCATATAATCAACAATGGGTTGTGTACAATCAACAAAAGATCAGTATCTAGAATATATAAAGAACTTCTAAAAATCAATTTTAAAAAGGGAGAAATATCTCCATAGAATAACGATCAAAGGACGCAAACAGGCAATCAGAAGAAAAGCCCAAACCACAAATAAACATGAGAAAATGTGTTCAACTTCACCAGGGATGGGGAAATGCAAATTAAAACCACAAAGAGATATTTCAGGGGTTGGGGAGGCTGTGCAGAAAATGAAACTTCGGCCGGGCGCGGTGGCTCAAACCTGTAATCCTAGCTCTCTGGGAGGCCGAGGTGGGTGGATCGTTTGAGCTCAGGAGTTCGAGACCAGCCTGAGCAAGAGCGAGACCCCATCTCTACTATAAACAGAAAGAAATTAATTGGCCAACTAAAATATATACAGAAAAAATTAGCCGGGCATGGTGGCACATGCCTGTAGTCCCAGCTACTTGGGAGGCTGAGGCAGCAGGATTGCTTGAGCCCAGGAGTTTGAGGTTGCTGTGAGCTAGGCTGACGCCACGGCACTCACTCTAGCCTGGGCAATAAAGTGAGACTCTGTCTCAAAAA
>VSMD01000132.1:0-22475 GCA_008750895.1 Mirza zaza
ACATCTACTCGCCATCAAATTGGTACTGACTGATTAAAACTATGGTTTTCAAATGGTGGCAATGCTCACCAGGGATTGGGGGGGGGGACCCAATCTTAGGGAGGTGGCGAGTATTTTGGAAGGGAAGGGCATAACTCTATCCCTTCTTAGGGAGAGGCAAAGATATACAATGTAACCAAAATGTCAAAAAAAAAAATCAAAACTAAACTTTTTATCGGGTGGTGGGCAGGCGGTAGAGGGGAGGAGGAAAGGGGTGTATGCTTCCATAACGTGTGTGACACACACCACCGGGGGATTGGACACATCGGGGGGAGGGAGGGGGGCAGGGGAAATATTTGTAACCCTAACAATATTTGTACCTCCATAATATGATGAAATAAAAATAAATAAATAAAATAAAATATTTCTCACGAAATGAAAGAATGGCAGATGCTAATATTATTATTATTTTAATGGCCATGACTCAATTGACCCTAGAATTAGTTTTCATTTGTCACATAGCATCTGCAAGGCTGAATTTTCATGATGCCAGCCAATCTGGCACATATTGTTTTCCAACAAGCTGTTCTGGCCTCTAGCAGGTTTGGCTTAATGGGGCACCATCCACCCAGGGTCCAGCCAAAAGAGAAATCACACATTACATGCTTCCCAGAGGGTACATCCTGGGGCCGCTTTACAGCTCTGCTGGCAGCACAAGAACTTCCCATCCACAAAGAATCCACTGTGGTACTTGATCAGCAGGTGGGGGTTGCCCCTTATCTCTGAGGAGCAGGCAGGAAGAAAATGAGATGTGAGCAAACGTTGGCCCAAGAGAAGAAACACATTCGGTAAGTGCTGTTATCACAGAACAATAAAAATCCCATTTGGCCAGCAACCAAGGTAAGAGTAAATGGTTCCCAAAGGATATAAGTCTTTCAGTCTGAAGTTAATAAGCCAAAAAGAAAAGGGAAAAGCGTTACCATGTGTATAGTGAGGACAGTACAATAACTTATATCACTCTTGAAGAAAAAAAAAAAAAGCTAGTAAAAATATGCATTTACAGATCAGCTTGGTGTCAGGATTTTAGAAATACAACCATAAAGGGAGTGAGTGGGTTACAGCACATGGTGGTGTTCTCTTGTGGCAGAACGAGGCTAGAGGGTAGGACTAGATTTTTTTTTTTTGTCTTTTTTTAATTTATTTTTTGTTTGTTTTTTTGAGACAGAGCCTCGCTTTGTTGCCCAGGCTAGAGTGAGTGCCGTGGCGTCAGCCTAGCTCACAGCAACTTCAAACTCCTGGGCTCAACCGATCCTTCTGCCTCAGCCTCCTGAGAAGCTGGGACTACAGGCATGTGCCACCATGTCCGGCTAATTTTTTTTCTATATATATTAGTTGGCCAATTAATTTCTTTCTATTTTTAGTAGAGACGGGGTCTCGCTCTTGCTCAGGCTGGTTTCGAACTCCTGACCTAGAGCAATCCGCCCGCCTTGGCCTCCCAGAGTGCTAGGATTACAGGTGTGAGCCACTGAGCCTGGCCAGGAATAGATATTATCAAAAAGATAAAAGGTTCTGATAAATATACACTTCCCCTCACTTTTTATTTTGAAAAATTTCAAATGACACAGAAAAATTGCAAGAACAGTACAATGAACATCCGTATACCCTTTACCGGGATTCCCTAATTGTTGACTGTTTGCCACATTTGCTTCATCTCTTTCTCTCTGTATGTACATATTATTTAAATTTTCCATCATTATTATATTGTGCTTAATAATTGAAAGTAAGTAGCAGACATTATGACCTCAATAATGTCACCCATAAATGCTTCAGCATGTAACGTCTATTAACAAGCATTTTTGTCTATTCTTTATTATCTTAGTAGTTTCATGCTATGTATGTACCATAACCAACCTATTGCCTAAGAGAAACATGTAAGATAATGTATTTACAGCCATCGTTACAAGTTTATAATGTATTTTTCTATCTTGTTTTATATGTACGTTATATAACATTCAAAAAGATTTTTTTCTTGATTGAGAAAAGGATACAAAATGCAAAATCCACAATTTTGATAACTGAAAATTGCCAATTGTTGTGCAGTACTTTGTTATATTGGATGTCTTGTCTTTTTTGGGCTTTGAGTTAGCTAATGAATGAATACATTAGACACTTCTGGGTTTTAGTTGGGATTTTACATAGCTTGCATTTTAATTCTTTGGTTCTTTGCTGTTTCTATTAACCCATAGCATTATTTTAATAAATGTTATAATACCAACCTACAAAAAAAAACAAGGACATTCTCTTACATAATCATAATACAATTGTTAAATTCAGGAAATTTAACAATGATATAATATTATTACTTAATATATATTTCATATTCAAAATTTTCCCAATTGTTCCAATAATAGCCTTTATAATCGCTTACTTTTTTTTGATCAAGGATCCAATTTAGTCTTATATAATGTTCAGTTATTTAGTTTCCCTTAATCTAGAACAGTTTCTCATCCCTTCTTTGACTTTCATGACTTTGACATGTTTATACTGAAGAACGAATAATTTACAGGGCTACTTTCCTGGGAATATGTGGATATTTTTAAAAAGTCATGGAAATAGGGCAATGTGTAATTCAAAGAAATGAAATTCTAATCTTCAAATGTAAAACTGTGTCTATAACAAATTAGCCTCTGTTGAAATACAACAAAGAAACCTTCAAGGTTTTAGTAGAGAATATTTTAAGAACAGTCTCTAGGTGGGGAGGACTGGTTCTATGTGTGGCTTCAACTCTTTCCCTCTTGTTTTTATGTTCATTTTGAAGATTCCTTATTTTGATCCCCGGAGAGTTCTGCCTCTCCTTTACAACCCTGACTCAAGGAAGTGTGTGGAGATAATAATAACTATTTTGCTGGGACATTGGGAGGGTATGACATAAGGTGTATAAAGCACCCTGCAATGTTTGGCCCAGACTAGGTGTTCAATGAACAATGGTTTTAGTGATATCATTCCTTTAGTTTAACTCTGTTCAGCTTAAATGCTGACATTAAAAAAACCTTACTAATAAGAATTAAAGGGAAATTATTACAGAAATCACAACCAGCAAAAAGAGTTAAGATTACAAACCACAAGTTTCTTATCTTTGCCCCAAATGGTCATTGTAATTCCTCAGGCACATTACTTGCATTCTTGTTCTCTAAGCTCCTGGTCTACACGTGTCAGGATTCCTATTATTTCTTACTGCATGGATTTAGTTTCCTGGGTCACTAATTCTTTTTCCAGCCAATTCCCAAAGTCCACATTGCAACACTCCCACCACCTATATAATGCCAATAAAAGGAACTCATATATTAATATATATACAGGACTTTACATTTACATATTTTCCTTCACACGTATCATCTCATTTAATCCATTCAACAACCCCAAGGGATAGCTATTATTATTATCATGGCTTATAGAGTGTTAGATAAATGGAGGGGCAGAAAGGTGGTGTAACTTGCTCAAGTTCACAAGCCTAATAATAGCAGATTTGAGACTCAGCCCCAGGCCTTTTCTACTGAATTCTGATGCACAGATGTCAACTTCTTTCCGCCAAACCCCCTTCAGTTTTAATTTTTGGGCATACTTTATCCACATCCGGTTAGTCAAATTCAGAACCATGGTAGCTAACACTCCTTAAGTCACCACCAAATTAGCCTAAACCTTCCAAGTGTAGGTTACCATCTGGAAAATTCTATGCCTTCAATGTCTACCTCAGTTTATAGCACTTGAGCCAAATAGTAGACACAAAAAGGGAGGAGTCATTGTATCACAATGAAACTGTGTAGGGGAGATTTGAGTGAGGTAGCCTGTTTTCCTGTAGCAGGTTGGTTAGCCAACTTGACAGCCAAGCCCACTCACCTTCTCTTCCACTGTCTTCCAGCACAGAGGCTGGAGAAAACAGATGCTGTCTTCTTACTTCCTTTGCACATAGAGATGGCCAGGAGACACAGCTCTCGACTATGACATGAGCCAAATTTTGCAGGGGGCGGGGCTGATAAGAAAGCTCAGAACCCCTCAGGGAGCTTTAAAGGGTGGCAAAGGAGAAGGCTAGAAGGAGCCTTTATCCCAACTGATTTCACTGAGCTGCTGCACTAACCCTGGACTGCCTGCATCTGGATTTGTTACTGTGAGACAAGAACAAAAGTGAATTTGTTTCAGCAACTGTTGGTTGTCCTTTTACTTGCAGACCAAAGCATTACTAACCGATAAAAATAACATACTGTGCATATGGCAGTCCTGGGGATGAGGCCTCTGTAGTTTTATGAGGGGCTAGGAGATGCGATTTTGCTTTTCTCTGACCTTCCTTTACATTTCATATGTTCTCACATGAGCTGCCCCAGGGGCCATCTGAACCTGTCCAACATATATGGTTCCAGAAGGACCCACAAAGGGAGACCTAGGGCATGACCAAGAGCTGTACACGGGATCTGTCTACATAGTAAAAGTCACTCACCCCCCAGGAAATCACCCCAAAAGAGACTAAATGGGTAGCAGAATCTTAGAGCTTTCCCTGGAAGCCCCACTATAACCGCAGTTACTCATGCTTGTGTGTAGTGTACTTTAATATATTTATGATGTCTCATTTGTGGCTCATGACCACTTTAGGAGAAAAGAAATGTGATGTCCCATTTTATAAGTCAGGAAACTGAGACCCAGAGATGTTAGATGGTTTTGTTAGATAAGACAGCAAAGCAGGATCTTGACTCTAAGAGAGATGCCCTTCTCACTTCAGTGAGCTGGTGGCAGGTAGAGGGAGGCTTCTCTTTCCCAATGGATCACCTGATTATCCTACAGAATGGATTGCTAAACTTTTTTATGCAAAGGGGAAATTAAGCCCTATGTGTGAAAAAGGATGTATTTGCATGAAAGTGGAGTAGGTGTGTGTAATTTGAATTGTATTGAGAAAGAGCCATAATCTAAAACTTAAATAAAATAAAATCTTCCTCCATCTAGGAGCTTAATACCTGAAATTCTACAAATAGAGTCATTCATTTGAGTCAAATATTGTCCCTTAAACCATTACCTACCTTTAAATAAAAATATTACAGAGGGAAACATCACAGGACTAAATTACTAACAAGGATTCTCTCCCTTCTACAAGAGGTTGTTACCAGGGCAGCCTAAAAATCACTGAATAAAAAGCTTCATTAAATCTTCAGTTTTGCCTAGCATTTACAACGTACTGGTTACAAAATTGGGTTTGGATAATTGAATTCCAAGCCCTCCATTACTAGGCGTGTGACATTGGCCATGCATTTTAAAGTTCACTTGTCTGAAAAATGGAGAATAATATTACCCCTTTCCATAGAGTTGTCAAGAAGATTACCTAAGAAAATGTTTTACAAGAACTTGATAAAGTAGCTGGTAAATGGTAAGTGCTTAGCAAGTATTAAATGTAACTTTCTATAAACATTGAGAGTACAGTAGCCATAAGACTTGACACAGTCCCAGGGGACCTAGACTTTGCCCTGGTAAAGGCAGGCACAGTGGGTGGAGAGCAGGTGGCCTGGCTTTCCCCAGGCTGCTGGGAGGGCACAATACCAGCTCTGTGTGGAGCAGGAAAGGAAACCTTCCTGGATGTAGCAATGAGAATGCAAAATGAGGATGAGTCTGACACATTCCCTGAGGTTGGTAGGAAAATCAGTAGATTCTTTGTTGGCATGGGGTCCTTTTACTGCCATCTCTTTCCTCCACCAAGCCTCAAAAGAACTTAAATGATGCCTCTATGACATTCTTTTGACCTCTCTCTTTCAATATTTCCCTTTTAAAAAATCTTTTTTTTAATTACCTTTTTGTAATGCTTTCAACCACTGAATCCGACTCTCTTCATTTGATGCATAGACATACAGAAGCCCATCTTTATAGACGATCTGGAAAGGAAAAGATTTGATGCATTTGGATATAATTGCATTGTAGTTCACTCTGGTGCACCTGCAAATTTTTTGTTATCCAAAAGAAACTTTGAGTTTGCTTATATAGTATACATTAGCTCTGGAATTATATGAAAAAAAATCTACTTTTTAAGATCTTCCAACCTGCAATTTGTTTTATTTCAGACACTCCTACACTTTGGAAAATCACAGCAATGATGCATCTGACAGTGGTGACCATTGAGGTCTCAGCAGGGATGTCCTGGATCATGGACCATTATAATAGTTAGACATTACACGTGTCTCAGGAGTGTTCTGGTCCATCCACCTGCTCAGTGCACACTACTCTCTTTACTTCCCATTGGAAAATGTTTAACTGCTCTATCCTTAAAAGTACCTCTAGGGATGGGATGTTCTTTACTTTGCTATGCCATCTTTGTCAATTTCCATAATTCTGATCATTATGTAGTTCATACTTGCATTGAGTAAAAGTATGTCTCCCTGTTACTTAAGTCTGTTGCACCCCAGGAATCCGCAGAATAAGTCATTTTCTATTCCTTAAGACAATTGTTTAAACGTTTGAAGATTATAGTGCCTTCTCCAAATCCTTCTCTAGTTTATTCAACTCTTGTTGGTAAATAATACAGAGCAGATATTAAACACCTGCTAGTTGCTGGGCTCATTCCTAGCTATTTAGATATTTTAATCCTGTTTCAACTCTATGAAAAATATATGAGTATGCCTTTTTACAAATGGGAAATCATTCAGAGAGAAGTTACATATGTGTTTATGGCTACATGGATAGAAGTGGTGGGGCTTGGAGGTAGGTGGGCCCCAAAGCCTGTTTTTCTTAATCATGCTATGCCTCTGTGATGTGAGTTTGCAGCATTTTCCATAAGCATGCTTTCCCCTGGTTTCTCCCAATTGGGTAATATATTTTTTAAGTGGAAGTATGGGTTGTACATCAACTGAATTATTGTACTTCATTTTGGGCCAGAGGTCCCTAATACTAGCACTGGGTAGTCTGGCCATCTGAAAGACAATGCATCTGCCTTTAGATCAGAAGGATAAGTATTCATGATATAATAAAAGTAGAGCATGCCTTAGATTAAGCCACTTCCAAAAGGTACTATAGGCATACTCTCCATAGCATACCAGTGTTTAAAATACCTCAAGATAAAATGAAAACTCCTTAGCATGGTATACAAGGCCCTTCCTCAGCCCTGTCCACCTCTCCAGACTCATCTATTTCACCCTCTCATGGGCTGCTTTATTCATGGGAACTACGTGGAGCTCTCCAAACACACATGCCATGCTATTTCACTCATCGGTGCCTTGACACCTGCTGCCTCTTTTGTTCTGCTGCTTATTCCATCTTTGCTGGGTTAAACTCTACTTGTCCTTCCCAACCTGAGTGTCACCTCCAATCGCACACCTCCCTGACCTCTTGAAGTGAGGAGCGAAGCTTCTGCGTCCTGGGACTCCACGAATGCACTCTGCTGACCTCCATCTTAACACTCACCCTCACTGCCTTATAATGATCTGTGCCTTAGTCTATTTTGCCACCTCCTTGTAAATGCCTTGGGGCAGGGTCAGTGTTTTATTCCCTCTAGTATGCCTACTACTGTGTAGCACATCAGACACTCAACAGTCCTTGTTAAAAGAGATTTTCAGACCTGAGGCAGGTCAGGCCACTGCAACTGGCACAATCACTGTGCTTCCTCTCCCTCCAGGGAAGGCAGATTGATGGACAGATCTTTAGCAAACTGCCTGACTCCCATCTGGAAATATCTCAAGCCTTGTCATTGTCTCAGCGGATCATTTTGCAATATAGTAATTTTTCCTAGATATACAGAGTTCATAATGAAAAATATTAAAGGAAGAACCATCCACCCAATGTAATGTCATTCTTCCCTTTACCTGAAATGGATACTGTCTCTCCACGGGTGTCTGCTCCTCTAGATTTACTTTCTCCACACATCTGATTTTCTTAATTTCAATCGATCCTTTCCTGCTGCCTCTTTTCTGAATTAAAAAACAAAATGTAAGATACTTCATGTGATGTTCCATGGTGCACAAGGAAAAGCATAAAGCTGAAGTTATGCTTGGGAGGGACATTGGAAGATGTAGTAGGCAATTGAGAATCACTTCCTATTACTCTATAATAATCAAAATCCAACACGATATATTTATTGAGTGTGGACATAAACACATATACTCTCCAAAACTAAGTCTTTAAGCAGTAGTTAGTAATCTTGTTTAATAATTTTGAAATGTGTTTCAAATCATCTACCATGTTGTTAATGTACTCAGGAAAAAATTTAACTTCTCAAAGCATCTCCACTTTGTTTCAGTTTTATAACAGTATTTCTACCATGATAAAATTCTCAACTATAAAGAAGTAGTCTTATTTCCAGCACTATCTCAAGGCAGTATTTCTGATCCTCAGCACTATTACAATTTGGGGCTGGATAATTCTTTGTTGAGGGCTGTTCTGTGCACTGTAGGATGTTTAGCAGCATCCCTGGCCTGTATCTACTAGATGCCAGTCACATTTGTCACCCGCTCCCCCAGTTGTGACTACCAAAAATGTCTCTAGTCATTGTGCTCCTTAGGGGGCAAAAGTACCCTCAGTTGAGAACCACTGTTCTAAACTTATAAGTTGCCTTAGTGAAGTTAACTAATGTTTTAAAATCCTTTATCTTGAATTCATTATACCTTCATTAAGAAAAGGCAGTGTGATAAGTGGACAGAAGTGGATCTTTACAGTGTGAGTTAAGAAACTCGATATTCTTTCCTTATAATCAAGCACTTAGTGGAGACTTAGAAAAAATAATAAATTATATAAAAACAACGGAATAAATGTGTCTCACCATTTTGTCATATTCATAGTAGGAAAGATTTGTTTTGGTCAAGACAAAAAGCCGTTCTTTGTAATTATTTGGTGACATTTTCTTCTTTTGCTGTGACCTTTTGAGAAGCAGTTCTTCTAGAATGGGTTTTGTATCCATATTATCATCCTAAACAAAATAAAATAAGTAAAATGAGTGTTTGAAGCATTTAACTAGGTTCTCTTTTAGCCTTCATATTTTTTCATTCAATTATTTCCTATCCAGGAATAATATAAATGCTAATTTTAAAAAATGAGACTGATTTAGGAATATAGCGTAAACTACACAACACCTACAGATTCTTCTACTGCCTTTGTTTTATAAATATGTTGATTTTTAAAAAGTATTTTATGTGTTTGACTCATTTCTCACTGTGGATCATAAATTCACCATCTTTGCACCACCCTCCAAACCACCTCATCAAAATGCTCCTTATTCCTTAAACATTCTGTAAATGCCTATTGAATTCAATTGTATATAATAAAACTTCTAAAAAATTGAACTCCAGACAGCTCACCATGTATAAAGTAATTGATCAACCAAAATTTCTCTCCATTAATGTGGCCAATGGTTTGACCAAATTATCCACAAACCACTGTGAGACACTGACATCATTGTGACACCCACAGCCCTTGATCATGTCCAGATAAAAGCTATAATTTGGTATACATTTTTAAAAGGTATAATTTTCAATATTTCTGAAAATTTTAAATCAAAGTGAATGCCCAAGATAGACTAAAATAAGGAAAACATATGAGGGTACAATAAAAATGCTACCAAAAGAGATTTAAAAGAACTGAAAAACGTTAGTATGTTTACAAAGTAAAAAACATTCTCGCTTTTTCTTCCAATGTAAAGCATTAAAACAAGATATTTCTGAAAAAAAAGCATTAATTTTTCAGTTCCACTAAGACTGTTGCTTTAATCCTTAGTCTGCTATCTGCTCTGACCATGAAAAGTAGCAATGTTAAGTAGTGCCCACAGAGAAAAACTTGCTCATGTTCTCCTTTGCTTTCTGAAATTACATCATTATTTGCAGTCAGATGCCCAATAGTTAAGCTCTTTGTTTATTGATAATCTAAAGGTAATTGATTTTACTCACCTTAGACTCACTAGAGCCGAAGTATATGTGTGGGTCCTTAACTTTAACTCTCAAGCTCTAAGCAAAAAGTTACTGCTTTGAGGCACCATCACTTATTTCCTCTGGCTATGCCAGGGTCATGTATTAAAAAGAAGACATTTGCATCCTATTTATCACTCTTGATCAGGAAGCATCCACACAGGCACTGCTCTGTCTAGATGGAGGCAGATGCCAAGTGAACCCATCCAATCACTAGGGGGTACTTCTCACTGACCCACTACAACAGGGGAATAGAAAGAAATTAAGACTAAGAAATACAGCCTGGCATTGAATAAACCACAGTCACTCCCCACTAGGTTTCATACCAATATAGATTGCACGACTCTAAATCTGGGAATTAAAAAAAACAGCTTTTATTATTTATTCATGTAGATCAGCAGACCAGTTATTAATCTCTAAAATGTCCTTCAAAGGCATTGTTTGATTTTTAGGCAGAAGAATGGAAAACTTACACATTAAATATAATTAAAGCCTTGGTTACCTTTTGCTTCAGATATTGTTCCACCTATTTTACAAAAGGATAATTCTTTTGTAAAAGTAGAATGAGTTTCTTTTCAGCACAATGATTGTTATTCACTACAGTCACTGGTTTCTTTGCCCAGAACTCGAAGACAGGGCAGAGATCATGGTGTAGAAGAGCCAGTAGGACCTAAGGAGGCAGATAGCATGCTTACCTTTCATCTCTACCTCCATTGTGAACTCTACATATCTGCCTGCTCAGATAAGCTTATTTTCTACATCCAAAGTCCATGCCTGTAAGAGAATTTGCTTAAAGACTTATGGAAACTATGAAGGTCTACTTTTTGTGAGTGAAAGCCCCTTTTGGAGAAGCCATACAACACTGGACATAGTCACAGGGTACTATGAATTTGCCATTTACATTTCTATATTTAAAAAATTTACTAATAAAGCAAGACTGTAGTAATTAAAACAGCTTGGTATTGGCACAAGAGCAGGACATTGGCACAACAGCAGGTATTGGCACAAGAATAGAAGTGAGAACTGAGAGATAAAACCAGCAGGACATTGGCACAACAGCAGGTATTGGCACAAGAATAGAAGTGAGAACTGAGAGATAAAACCATCCTCATATAGCCATTTAATCTTTGACAAAGCAGACAAAAACATACAGTGGAGAAAAGAATCCTTATTCAATAAATGGTGCTGAGAAACCTGGATAGCCACATGTGGAAGACTAAAACAGGATCCACACCTTTCACCTCTCACAAAAATCAACTCACGGTGGGTAACAGACTTAAACCTAAAGTGTGAAACTATTAGAATTCTACAAGAAAATGTTGGGAAAACTCTTATAGACACTGGCCTAGGTGAAAAATTTATTAAGAAGACCCCAAAGGCAATCACAGCAACAATAAAAATAAATGGGACCTGATCAAATTAAAAAGCTTCTGCACAGCCAAAAAACTGTGACTAGAGCAAACAGACAACTTACAGAATGGGAGAAAATTTTTGCATGCCACACATCTAATAAAGGGGTGATAACTAGAATCTATTTAGAACTCAGGAAAATCAGCAAGGAAAAATCAAACAACCCTATCAAAAAGTGGGCAAAGGACATGAACAGAAACTTTTCAAAAGTACATAGACTAATGACCAACAAACATATGAAACAATGCTCAACATCTCTAATCATCAGGGAAATGCCAATCAAAACCACAATGAGATATCACTTATCTCCAGGGAGAATGGCCTTTATCAAAAAGTCTCAAAACAACAAATGTTGCCATGGATGAGGAGAGATGGGAATCCTCCTACACTGCTGGTGGGACTGCAAACTAGTGCAACCTCTGTGGAAAGCAATATGAAGATACCTCAAAGAGATACAAGTAAATCTACCATTTGATCCAGCAATCCCATTACTGTGCATCTACCCAAAAGAACAAAAGACGTTCTATAATAAAGACACCTGCACTTGAATGCTTATAGCAGCACAATTGACAATTGCAAAGATGTGGAAACAACCCAAGTGCCCATCAATACATGAGTGGATTAATAAAATGTGGCATACGTATACCATGGCATACTATTCAGCTATAAGAAACAATGGTCTTGTATTTTCCTGGATAGAGCTGGAACCCATTCTACTAAGTGAAGTATCCCAAGAATGGAAAAATAAGCACCACATGTACTCATCAGCAAATTGGTTTCACTGATCAACATCTAAGTTCACATATAGAAATAACATTTATCAGGCGTCAGGTAGATGGGAGGGGGGAGGAGGGGACAAGTATATACACACCTAAGGGGTGTGATGGGCACCAACTGGGGGATGGACATGCTTGAAAAGGTCTGACTCAGGGTGGAGGGGGGGCAAGGGCAATATATGTAACCTAAACATTTGTCATTTGTACCCCCATAACATGCTGAAATAAAAAAAATGATAACCAAAAAAAAATTTACTAACAAAGCAGAAAGAGGAAACTGTGAAAACTTGTCAAATTTCTTTTAAATCCACAGCTAAATCATTAGTCCTCAAAGCAGAGTGCTAATTAAATAGATCTGGTTAGTTGAATAGAAAGTTTACTTTTTAAATTTTTTTCAGATGCTAAATCAACATGTGACATTAAGAACACTTTTAAAAATGCAAAACACAATGTCCAAGGTCATATGCAGTCTTTCCTGCATATGTATACTGCATGGTGCTATACACACTTTTGTGTTTATAGAACTTTCACATGCATCACACTAAAGATAGGCTTTTTGGAATTTTATATTAAAAATTAATAAAGTGAGTCACAGAAGCCAGTGACAGATTCACAAGTTGCCACTGTGCATTGAAGGGAAGAAGCACATGAGTAGAAGGGAAGGTATCAAGCTCTCGAGCGCCTTCTCCAGTGAACCTGCAAGCCTTTACAAGTGTTGTTGCATTCGATGTAATATAATTTGTCAAATTTCAACATAATTGTTCATTCCAAAATCCCACCCTTTGTGAACTTATCGGATTTCATTTAAAAAATCATATGTGATATATATTGATGCTATAAAACCAAGAACTACAGACAGGCAAAAGATGACTAGCACATCTCTGGATGTTTTTCTTTTCTGTGTTTATTTTCTCAAAGACAGGTTCACATACTGTGCACATAGGTCTGTAATCTGTTGTTGTCATGTAATAAACACCGGGAGCCACATGTCTGCGAAGTTCCGTCCAGGAGGGCCAGTCCTTCAAAGCTCTACTCCCTAAGTTGGACTCCCAAGGCTTCCTAACAATCTTGAAGAACCCTGTTTTGATGACTCAAGTTTTTGCCATCTCCGGATCAGTTTCTGCTAAGACAAGCTATGTGGTTTTTGTTCAGGCTTGGACCTGCCTTTCTTCTTTTCTTTGCTTCTGTCCCTTCCTTATATTTCTCCTTTCTCCTCTAAACAGCCTAGATTCTAAACTGAAGGAATTTCTATGGTCTCTCTTGGTATAGGAGGTGGTAATTGCTGATGACTAATTTTTAGAACTGCAATGTCTCCTCCCTTGTATTAGGACAATAAATAAACAGGGCTTAGGTACCACTTAAATGCCTGTCCAACAACTAGCAAACTCTGCTCTGCCTACCTTTATTTAAGGGAAATTCATTTGGGAGGGTCAAAAAAAAAAAAGAAAGAAAAAAACTTTCACAGTAAAATGAGATCCTAAACCTAGTCAATATTAATCACAAATCTATTTCCATAGAGGAGCTGGTGGGATTTGGCTAGACTTTCATATTACCATCTTCACAGAATAGACATATCAATTTGCTTACCAAATAGCCCAGGCTGCCTATTTCCATAAGCACATGAGATTAAAGCACAGGGGAGGCAAATAAATAAATAAAACCCATGAAACTGGCAGAAATCAATATAGTATTTTCTATAAGAAAGCCAGCAACCATTATGTAACATCTTACATACATAAAAGGTGCATGTTGAATTAACATGACTTGTAATCACTATGATTATTTAGGATTTATAAGGAAATGATATAGTGAGAGTAAGAAATTCAATTTGACAGTTTTATTTGCCACACTTGAATTTGAGCCTACAGCGTGCCCAACATTGACTGACTTGTTCCAGAAATAAAGATTAGCTTTCCGTGGCCCTGAGTGACAGCAAACAGGTTTGAGAGACAGGTTCCATAGCGCATTAATATGCAGGTTGCTATGGAGTGGTGGATTCGGAAGGCTTGGAGAGGTTACCGGACTGTCATTTGTGAGCTCTGTCAAGCTGGCCAAGCCCCTTCCTTGTTCTGTTTTTTTTTTTTTTTTTTTTTTGAGACAGAGTCTGGCTTTGTTGCCCAGGCTAGAGTGAGTGCCGTGACATCAGCCTAGCTTACAGCAACCTCAAACTCCTGGGCTCAAGCAATCCTCCTGCCTCAGCCTCCCGAGTAGCCGGGACTACAGGCATGCACCACCATGCCCGGCTAATTGTTTCTATATATATTAGTTGGCCAATTAATTTCTTTCTATTTATAGTAGAGGCGGGGTCTCGCTCTTGCTCAGGCTGGTTTCAAACTCCTGACCTCGAGCAATCCTCCCGCCTCGGCCTCCCAGAGTGCTAGGATTACAGGCGTGAGCCACCGAGCCCGGCCTCCTTCCTTGTTCTAACCTTCGGTTTTCTGATCTGTAAAGTGCGATAGGGAACAACTCCTTACAGGACTTAAATGAGAAACTCTATGAGAAAGTACTTGGCACACTGTGGGCACCAATCATGATTAAAAAAGGAAAAGGTGGAAAGAAACAATGCAAGTGCTAGAGTGGAGTCCATTCACTTTGCTACGAAAGACCAGAGGAAGGAAAAGTTGATTTTCTCTTAAGGTAATCGAGAAAGGTATTTTGGCACGGAGGACATTGAAATTGGGCCTTGAAGGATAGCCGATGAAGCTGCATTAGACAAATAAATTGCCCAGGTCACACTGCTAGTGTGGTCGAGTTGGGATTTGAATCCCAGCAGTCTGACACCACAGCCCATGTTCATGACCATGACACTAATGTTAGAGAAGGACATGCCCTCTGTGTGACCCTCCCAAACTGGAGAATGCCCTAACCTAAACACAGGAAGGCAGCCATAAGCTGCCAAAGCCAGTAGGAGCCTTACAAGTCATTTTATAGATGCAATCCTGAGCCCCAGCAGCCTAGGTGACTTAGCCAGGACCGTGAACCAGGGACCTAAGAGATATGGCCCAGGGATCCAGATTCTGGTGTCCTGCCTGGTGCATGGTCCACTCCATGATGGTAGTAAGTAGACTAAGAGATATCTACGTGTGCAGCTAAACATACTACAGCCTTGCTAAAGCATACTGTTCAGTGGAACTAGCCGTGCATTTGGGTCTTACCAGACCCACGCAAGGGACATTTTCTTGGAAATATCAGAAAGATGTAACCATACTAAATAGCAAGCTTCTAACCCATAGTTTGAAAATAGGTTTTAAAAGCATACAACCTCAAAGTTGGAATCAATTCTAAGTGGTGCAGAAAGGGAACAGGAGGCAGGAAAGGAAGTCCCCTCAACCAAAGAGTATATTCCCTGACTCGTTCAGGATGGTGCCTTGAAAGCTTTATCCTCTAAAACTGAGACACGAGGGTAGCAATTCCTTACCCCTTTGCTTGATTTAGTTATTCCCTCTTACTTTACATGTCATTTAGCTAAAGATTTTGATAGGTGTCAAGATATTAAAACAGCACACGTGGGGAGAGGGCAATAGAGGTGAGCGGGGCAGGAAAGAGAGAGAAGATGCTCCAAGTGGGGATTGAGTTGGCATGGGAGGAGGGACAGGTCTGGAAGTGACAAACTTGATCTTCAAATATTTGCTCAAGGCCAGGTACGCTTATTTTCCAGCTAAATAACGGTACGAAATATGAAGGTAAGTTTAAACAAGAACAAAAAGCTTGACTCAGAATCAGGTAAAGTGGTTCAAAAGTCTTACGATGCTGGCCAAAGAAAAATACTGGTGGCACAGAACCTGGTGGATCCTTATATCATATACAGGAGATAGGAAGTTACAGTTTATCTTGGCATGATATAGACAGAAATCCTTTAACATTGACAGTCAAATTCTCAGCATTTTGGAACAGCATAATTGTTCCAAGATGAATTTATGAAAACCAAACACTTTGGGAAGACCTTTTTCTCATAGTGGAGACAAGAATTCCAGTGCTATGCCTGTTGGAGCTATAACCTGCTTTAGGTGTGAGATTCATTGTCAGTGCCTCATAGATCTTCTCTAAGCCCTTCCTTCTTTCTGGTAACCTCTTTCCTTCTGTTCCCTCCCTTCTGTCCAGGGCACTCTTTCTGGGCACCTTCCTTAGGATAAAAGCAAAAAGTAACAAACCCCTGAGCTAGCATCTTATGCTCAATTGGTTTAACACATAACACTGCTTAGGTGATATAAGTCAGTGTTGGCAAAAGCAGCACATTTTAGTGGGTACGAATCCCTACTTTGTCTCTCTGCAAACTGGCATGTTACTTAACCTTGCTAAACCTCAGCTTCCCCATCTGTAACAGGAGTAAAAAAATAACCACCTTGAGGGGTTATAAGGAATAAGAGAAAATGGTAGTACAGTGACCAGCACCCCAGTAGATGTTCTGGAAACCCCTTCCCCTCATTACTGCACAGGCAAAGTTTAAAATAAGAGACCATAGCATTGACCGAAGGCAATGAAATGATCCTTAACAATAAAATTTCACTTCCCCTCCCCCTCCCCCAGCTCCTGGGCTTAGGAGATGATGGAAGGCAGGAAGACTCCCTCATGTATTCTCACGTCAACAAGAACCTACCAGTTCGTAGGTTTGCTACAGACTTTCCATCCTGGGACTAGTTACCTTAAAATCAGGTGGAACCAGCCCCTTATCGACTGTGTATTTGTGCCACCATAATTCTTACAAATAAATACTTGGATGTTACTCAAAGTGTGGTCCATGGACCGTGCACTGGCCTCACCTGAGATCTTGTTAGAAATGCAGACTCTCAGGTCCCAACCCAGACCTAATGCAGCAGAATATGCATTTTAGCGAGATCCCCAGGCAATCCACGTGCCCAGGAGAGTTTGAGAAGCATTTATCCAGACCACAGTATAGTCGTACTGCTTTTTAAATCCAATGAAATCATTGTGGTCCACAAGAACTTTCAAAATTATGTCAATGCGGTTGCCACCATATGGTTCATCTCCATTCTTTTCTATCTCCATCTAAAATACCCCCAAGCCTCTGATTTAGAGAGACTTCAGGAACCTGAGAACAAATATTTGTAGCTAAAACAACATCCTAAAAACACACAGAAAAGGTCTAACTAACATCTCTTTGTCCTTTTGGAAGCAGTTAGGAAGCCAATATGAAAAGTTGCTGAAAGGTAATGCCTAAAGAATAGTACGGAGGAAATAGTGCAGAGGAAATAGCAGAAAGGTAGCTAGAGCTGGTGGTGTTATTCACACAACCTGACAGCTTCCCTGAATGAGCTTTTGATCCAGGGGAGAATTTACAGTGAAACTATAGCAGTTCCAGCCTCTGGCCCCCAAATTACCTGGTTCCATCCAAAGTCGAGAGGGAAGCGAGCCCTAGCAATTTCATATTCATAATTTTGTATTATTTTTCTTAAAGTGGGCTCCCCAAAGTTTGTAAGATTCAGACCCCATGACACCTGGAACCGAATCTATTTTCCTGTAGGATATGACACTGCGTAGCCACCTGCCGCTTAAACGCACCATCTTGGCTTGCTCCGTTGTCGCCTGGGTCTGCCGCGGTGGTTATTCTGCACTCACAGGAACACAGCCCCAGCTGTCCTCTTCCCGGCGGCAGCAAACTGTCTCACATTTTCCCGGCCGCTGGGTCAGAAATGGCTACATTACTCAGTGCCCCCAAAACGTTTATTGTCCTGCAGGGCCTTACACAATCCCACAGGAAACCACGCTCAACACTTAGCCAACACTTGTTGATTTGATTGAACGTAACAAAAACGGAGACAAAAGCATATTTTATAAAGGTTCCAACTTTGATAACTACAGCTCCTGCTTTTCCCAGGCAACTCTCGGGTACATGTGATAACCCCGCCTTTGTTTGTAGAGCTTTATGCTGGAAAGGACAAGAAAATATCTCGGCAAAACCCGACTGCTGACGCTGACTTCTCTCACACGGGTCAGGAAACCATTAGGTAATGCCAAAGCGCACAGAGAATAAGCAATGAAAAGTTCAACTGAACACTTGGACAAAGGCAGGCGGCAGAATATATGATGGAGAAGAACAGTTAATATGACCGAAAAGGAGCCTCTTTCCACAGTTTAAATTATTAAGAAATGCAGAAATGCAAAAGAGATTGGTTTTGCTAATGTATGATGCACCTGAATTGCAACGAAAAAGTGTGGGTGCCACTTGACATCATTATGACACGATCACAGTTTTTGCCTTTATCCATTCCACCATTTTCTCTGGTGCACACTGGCTGTTCATGTATAGTAAATCTAATGACAGCTTTTAGCTCCCACTGTGCATAGCTAAGAAAATTAATCATCCTTTTGGCATGCATTGACACACTGTATTAACTTAAAAATTGTTGGATACTTTAACCTATTTGTAAACATCTACCATGTGATGACGTCTTGTACTGGCAGAAGAGAATGAAATATTCTTTTGAGTGGACGCAATATCAGCTTCATTTCTATTCATTCATTGCTGAGCATTGCTAGGGCCTTGAGACACAAGAGCAAAGAGAGCACAGGCAGCCCAGGTCTGCAGGGGGCTTATGTCTAGTGAGGAAAGAACCACAAATAATGGTTTAATTACAGTAGAATGTGTGAAAAATAACTTGCAAAGATATTTGTAATATTTCCGTTTGGAAGCTGGAATTTGGGGAAAGGCAAAGAGTCGTTCAGAAGAATTCAAAAGAATGTAGCTTACATCCCGAGAGCAAATAAAAGTCACCGATAAATTCCAAATAGCTCTCCATCCTCTAGGAACAAAGTATGTAGTCATCCGAGAAATGGAGGGTGAAGCAGAATAACAGTAGCATAACAACCTGGCGAAATAAATTAATTCTACTCTCTGCTTTCCCACACGGCAATTTGTATTTATTCGACTGCTTATATGGTAACATGGCAAAAGATTGATTCTAGAATAAAAAGTAAACTTAAGGGAGGGGAGGAAGGAGGTGGTAGAACCGTGGAAACACCTGGGCACAATCTCTTGGGATTTCCATCCCTTCTTGGGGCTTAAAACACTTAAGGGCAGCTGGGAGGAGTGGTTTCCTCTAAGTCAAAATGTCACAGATTTATTTACTTATTCCATTCATTCGCTTCCTCTGCTACTTCTCCTGAACCTTTCTTTGGCTTTGTATTTTCCATGACTTTAGTTAAAGCCTAACTTTCGGCAACCTGCTATTTCAATAACATGATTTAATTTACTCAAATTATAGCCTGCATTGTCACCTTCACCCGGTGAGAATCTTAGGAATTTTCTCTAAAGCCTATTCATGCAAGCCTTTAGCAGGCAACAGCTAAAGGGACACAGCATGGGATAATTTGACTTCATAAAGTGAACAAGCTTGTTCACTTGCACTTACATTTTTAGAATAAGAAAGAACTTGGTAGGACCCATTTTATGGGGTGAGGAAGGGAGAGGAGGAGAGGGAAGGGGGAAGGGAGAGGGAGAAACTTCCAGTTGCTCAGGCCAAAGAATATGGAATCACTCTTGACTTTTGCCCTTCCCTTACACCCAATGCCCAATCCTTCATGAAACACGGTTGGCTCTATCTTTAAAATGTACCCCAAATTTGGCCACTTTTCAATACTTCTACTGCCACCTACTGGTCTGAGTTGCCATTGCCCATCATGGGGAATATTGCTCTAGCCTCCTGACTATTCTCTCTTCCACTCTTGCCCTTGTAGTCTATTCTCCACTGAGAAGCCAGAGTAATTCTTTTAAATGAAGTCAAATCTTACCACATCTCCAGTCTGAACTCTCCAATGGTCCTCCCCTTCTTTTGGTCCCCTAGTACTATGTCTAACGTCGTCTCATGATTATTCTACTTCATTTTACCACTTCTAAAACTGGCCTCTTTGCTATGCCTCTCATATTCTGAACACCATCTGCCCCAGGGCCTTTGCATTGGTGGTATCCTCTTGTTGGCGAACTGTCCCAGATATCTGCCTGGTTCATTTCGTCATCTTCAGGCTCTAGTTCAAATGCCATCTTCCTCATGAGCTCTACCCATGTTTAACACTACAGCCTCACCCCCAATCAGCATTCCAGTCTCCCTTACTCTGTTGTACTTTTTCTTGTTGCCACAGCACTTATCACCATGTAACACAATGCGTAACTTATTTATTACCTTTATTGTGTGTCTCTCCTCACTAAAGAGTAACCCCACGTTGGCTGCAATAGCTTATATCTGCAGCCTGAGCTTTTGTCATGGGTATCTATCTCTTCATTGGGGGCATCACCCCATCACCTCCTGCACTTGTTCCTTCTGATGATAAAATAATCTGCTTGGAGGTTGAGATCTGATGCGAATCATTCACACTTATTGAAATTGAAGATTAGCATACCACCTCTCCTAAGGGTGCTTGCATCAAAGCTCAGGTTTAGTGGTGGAACAAATTGCCCTACCCTGTTCCTTATGGAAGGAAATGGGTGAGCAGGGGGCGGAGGTAGACACACCAAGGTTTGTTGTTTCCTTTTGTTATGACATTTCCTGAGACCTATAAAACCTTTACATAGACTGTTGGCATGTTATCAATTTTACTCCCATTTTTAGTGGGAAGTAAGAATTTGGGGTCTAGACGGAGTCGGCAAACTATGAGCACCCCTTGTTTTTGTGACTAAAGTTTATTGGCACACAGCCACTATTTATTTGCATATCATCTATGGCTGCTTTTGGTCTACAATGGCAGAGCTGAGTAGTTGCAACAGGGACTGTATGCCTGTGAAGACTCAAATATTTACTACCTGGCCTTCACAGAAAAAAATTGCCAACTCATGCTGTAGAAGAATCCTGCCAGGTGTGGAAGTGACCTAGTAGCTTGCAATTTAGTTCAACATCTCGTTTCAACAGACATTCATTGAATTGTACTGTGTACGAGGTGCTCAGGTCGGAAGCAAAGAAAGCAGACAAAGGGGAGTATCTTTATGGAACCCTTCTAGCCCCAATTCCCACTTTGATTCAAATTATTTTTTCCCTAAAATTGTATCATAAAAAATTTCAAAAGACAGAAAAGTTAAAAGAAGTGGAAAGACCCATGCACCACCATCTGCATTCTACAGTGAACATTTTACTGCGTTTACTTTCTCATGTGTCTATCCATTTATCTATCTTTCTATTTATTTATCAATCCACCTTATTGTCATTACTATCATTGTCATTGTTATTTTTTGGTGTATTTTTTTTTTTTTTTTTGAGACAGAGTCTCGCTTTGTTGCCCAGGCTACAGTGAGTGCCGTCGCATCAGCCTAGCTCACAGCAACCTCAAACTCCTAGGCTCAAACAATCCTCCTGCCTCAGCCTCCCGAGTAGCTGGGACTACAGACATGCACCACCATGCCTGGCTAATTTTTTCTATATATATATCAGTTGGGCAATTAATTTCTTGCTATTTATAGTAGAGATGGGGTCTCGCTCTTGCGCAGGTTGGTTTTGAACTCCTGAGCTCAAACGATCCACCCGCCTCGGCCTCCCAGAGAGCTAGGATTACAGGCGCGAGCCACAGCACCTGGCCTTTTTTTTTTTGGGTGTATTCGAAGTAAGTTGTGGACATCAGTATACTTCATCCATAAACACCTCAATGTACATAACTTTAACTAGAAGCTGATTCAAATTCGTTTTTACTTTAACTCCAATACACTCCAATGCTGTGATCTCGAAAGCAGCCTTCATTTGGCCAGAAGACACAACTTTACAAAAGCTGAAAACTGAGAAAGGTTATCAGGGTAATTGAGGTAAGTGTCAGGGGACTCATTCACCTACATTTCTCCCCTTCCCTGGTTCAGAGATGAATTGGCCTTTCAGGGCCGAGAGTGTTTTGCTAGTGATAGATTCTAAGAAAGTTCTGTGGCTCAAAAGAGAGGGTCAGAAGCTGTTCTTTTCTGGGATGCTGCCAAAAACCCATGAGAAAGACAGAAAAAAGCACAGTTATGAGTTTATGCAACAGCTGATCACATGTAGCTTCTGGGTCATGGCCCTGGGTTGATGGAACAGACCGCATCTGTGCAGAATGCTCTCAGGAGGGTGGGTATGGGAGTCACATGTACCCATCTTTTCTGGATATACTGGGATGTCTTCAACCACCCACTACATTAATGGCCTTCATAAACTAGCATTTACAAAATAATGAGTCTTTGACTTGGAGCCAACTGATTTCCTGAGTTCAGTGCGTCTGAATCCCTAATATGGAATGTTCCAGAGATAAATGTCATTTCATGAATAGCAGCTACACTGCCGTGGGAGGCAAATTATTAAAATCCGCAAGAAAGAATTTTTGAGTTGATGGCTTGAAGAAGGAAATAATGCAAATAATGAAGTGTTTAAGATGGATATATACATCCATAGCATATATCTTTGAGAAGAAATTTGACATGTTGTACAGA